>MINK01044827.1:0-12810 GCA_001735545.1 Phormia regina
TATATATATATATATATATATATATATATATATATATATATTAAAGTATGTATGAGTACGTATCCTAATATGTATTGAATAATTTTGTGTATATACAATATTTTGTTCTATCTGTTTAGATATTTCTATTTATTTAATAAAATTATATATATTTTTTAAATAGTTAAAAAATGCACTCTGACACAGTGACACAGGTTCGCAAAAAATATGTTTAACATTTTATTTAACTTTATTTAAGAATTTATATAAAACAAAGAATTATTCTATATAAAAAAAAAATAATTATTCTATATAAAAAAAATTATTATTTTACATATGTACGGATTTGTCCTTAATTACTGCAATATTTATTGAAATCAACTTTCCGAGTTAAACCCGATTAAAAATTATTTCAATAGATCCATAAATTTTATGAAAAATTCTATGCTTGCTAACTTTTTCTTATAGAAATTTACTTACAAAAAACGTTGTGCTGTAAATAACCAGTCTAAATAAATACCTATGATATCAGTATTTGATCCTTATGTAATAGGGACTGGAAACTTACGCATACGTCCAGGTGACTAGAGTTGTAGTAATCCATGTATTTCTTTGGATATTTGATTCATATACATATATATCTCTTAATTATATTAACATTTTTTTTTTTTTTGATAATTTAAAATCTAAAGAAAAAACATTATTGTATGACTAAAAAATCTATTCCACAGTGCATACGAAAACCAAATTTAACTACTATAAACTACCACCCCTTTTGAATTAAACCACCCTCTTGAATGAAACAAACATAAGGAAAAAAACTATATCCTTGATATTAAACATGTTGAGCTTGCAATCATAAAAATGTCTCACTTTGCTGCTTATACACTCTCTCTCTCTCTCTCTCTGTTGTTTACCACCTCTCTTTCTGACTCTCACGTTTTATTGTCTTGTGATGTTTTTCTGATGATACAAGTGTTAGATATTTTCTCGCATTTTGTATGAAAAGTGCGTAAACCTTTAATGCAAAACAAAAACAAAGAAAACTACAAAGAAACACATAGACCAACGAGTCAACAGAATAGAAGATTAGAGGAGGTTGGAGCGTTAATGTTTTGACGACGTCGGTGACAACAACGACCGACGACCAACAGTTGAAATCCACATTGTTATTCATCAGTAGAAGGGAGTGGTACGTCAAAAATTGACGCACATCCGCAGAAACTGTGCAAAAAGCAATTTTTAAAATTTTTACTACTATTTCTATTTTTTCACTTCTAAATTCATAATCAATAAATAACAATAACAAAATATATAAAATATTTATTAAAATTACATAGTTAACGACAACTTAATACATTATTCTATACTATTTCAAAACTTCTACATAAAGAAAAGAAAAAACATTTAAGTGTTACTAAAAAAAAAAAAAAAAAATGTAGCAAGAAAAAAAAAATCAATTAAATTCAACAAATCAATGGATTTTATGCTGCTATTTTTACTATTTTTGTTTTTACTGTTGCTATCCAAACTATTAAAAAATAAAGAAAATATAAAGAAATTTGCAACAAAAAATAAAATAAATAAATACATATATGTAATGAAGAAAATTTATTTATTATGTGCTTTTAAGTGATGATGATGACAAAGAAATTATTTAAATATAAAATATAAAAACTAAACGTTAAATAGAATCTTAATAATATTACAAAAAAAAAAAAAAAAAAGTTAACGAGGAAAACAAAGAAAAAGTTAAGCTGGTCATAACCTCAAATATAATGAAAGAAAATGTGTGAGTGAGAAATTTAATAAAAGTTAAAAAACGAAAGCACTAAAGAACTAAATCGTTCAAATTCATAAATTATTTAAAGTAAATAATGCATATGATTTTTATTTATTATTATTATTATTTTTCATATAGTGATTACTTAATATCCTTTTAGGTTTCTTTTTTAACAGTAGAGACTGTGTGTTTGTGTGTGTTTTTTCCATTGTTGTTGTTTGATGTACTTGTTGTTTTTGTTATTATTGCTTTTGTAGTGGTATATTTTTTCACAAATATTTGCTTTTTATTCCTTTAGTCAGCATTTTAGCGGTGAAGTTCGGTAAAGGCGGTTTAATGAACCAAACAAGAAAAACTAACACAAACACGAAATAAACACAGACTAAAACAAATTGTATACCAAAAATAAAAAGAAAAATCTCAGCACAAATTGTTGTTGTCATGAAATCAGCATTCGTATTTTATACCTCGTCTAGCCTCGTTCTTAAGTGAGAACTTTTCGATTTGTTTTAAAATTTCCAATAAAGAAATAATATGAAGTGAAAATAAATAAAAAAAAAAAAAAAAAAATTGAGACAAAAATGTGCTATAAGTTTTATTATTAATAATGTTTGTTAATTATTCCATAATTAAATATATAAATAATTTACAAATCCTTTCAAATAAATAGGTATTTAAAATAAATATATTATTTGTGTTTTTTATTTACTTTTTTTATAATTTAAAAATAAAGGAAATAAAAATAAATCTTAAATAACGGTAAAACAATCTCTTTCTCTGCCTTTTATTCTCATTTTCACTTGTTATAGCTGCAATTGTGTATTAACCACAATTACTCGATTCAAGATGGCTCCATATAAAACAAATGAGTAAGAGAAAATATTTAATTAGTGTAGCAACGTTTCTCTTGTCGTCATTGTTAGTTCTCTGTTTTTTATTTTCGCATTTTTATAACACACTTGTTTGCTTTACGTCAATGCACAATAAAAAACAATTGTCGCCAGTGTTGCCGTACTCTCACAAGCAACAGGGAACATAAATATACAACAAAATAATATAAGATTAATAGGAAAATACAAAAATATTTAAACAAAATCTATGTATGTATGTATGTATGTATGTATGTATGTATGTATGTATGTATGTATGTATGTATGTATGTATGTATGTATGTATGTAAAATGGTGGTATAAAGAAATAAAAAATTATGTATGAAAGTTTCTATCTATTTTCATGTTTCACGTTTTAAAAATGAAATTATTTATTAAACAAATTGAAGCATGTGTACGTATGCATAAATATATATATGTGTATGTATATATCTATAAATGAATGTGTTTTATCAAGAAAGGATCTAATCAAGATATAAAAAAAGAAGAGTGTTCTAATGTATACACAAAATAATTTATGAATGTTATTTCTATGTAATCAGAATATTCTGACAGGTGGCCAAAGAAAAACTTTACAAAATGAGAAAACCATGTCCTTATTTGTTTCTAATGTTGCTCAAAGTAATAATAACAGTTAAATCGAATTGTTTTCTGCTGTTACTAAACTCACTCCCCATGTTACTGATACCATTTTGCCATATTCTTGAAATTCATTTTATATTAAGTAATGTGAATATTGTGGAGGCTTCGTTAAAAATTCAATTAAAAGATTTATGGTTAAACAACAATTCACATTCATAGGAAATTATTTCAATGGGCATTCCTCACTGTGGTTTTGCCTTTTACAGTAGTTTTTGTCATTAAATAAAAATAATAATGTGAGATATACATACCTAACTTCATTTTATATTCTAAAATCGCAAAGCAAGAATCTGCAAACAGAATGCGATTTAGAAACATAACCGGAACTGACAAAATATCGTCATAATACTGCTAAAAATTACCCTGCGGAAAAGTGGTAGCAATTGGTGCAATTTTACCGGTCTCTAAGCACCTGTTGGGTACCAATTGACACCTAATAGTCATTAAAGTTCCAGTTGAGAACCAGTTTAACCAGTGAAACCTATAAAACATGAGATAAGTAAAAGTAACCTGGGTTCGATATTAGCAAAAAAAAAAAATAAATATTAAAAAAAAAAAAAATAAAAAATAGACAAAAATAACACAATTTTCTAGTTGTTTTTTCAAAATTGTATTATATGTTTTAATACTGAATATGTCCTTTCGGTTTACTTCTGTGACCTCTCCCAAAACTGGTTAAAAAGGGTGAATCTCTCCCTCATAGGCCAACGCAATGTTAAAGTGACAGGTCCGGTTCATACAGAGTATTAGAACTAGAACCGGTCCATGTCACTTTGGACTAATCCCGTGACATGTTTTGTATTAGTTCTTTTCCCTATAGGTTACTATATTTTTTATTTGATAAAAATATAAATTTATTGCATACGTGCTTTGATCATATTGTAGAGAAAGCCCTTCGACTTGCTTAAGTAAGTGACCGAAGTCTTTTCATTTTGTTATATTAATTGCATTTCAACTTGGTTCACGAAAGTATTCCTTAATAACGAAGGCAACAAAAGAGCAATTATCTAAGATGTTTGGTATAATTATCCTTTAAATTAAATATATCATTAAATGTAAACTAACATTTGGCACTTTCAACCGCGAGTAACTCGCTTAGCAAACATGAGTTACTTTAAGTAGTAAAACTGCGAGGTTAAGCTGAAATTTTCCTAAAAAACCAACTTATGATATATAATACATATTCCGTTTTATTATATTATTTACTTTTTCATGCCTAATGGAAATAATCAAAAGAAATAATCTATATTTGCGAAATTTATTTCTTAAAATTTCTCATTTTTTTTTTTTTAATATTTAAAATTTTAACGATTCGACTCAATAGTAAACTATACGGTTCGATAAAATTATTATAGTTATCTCTGACAAAAAAATCTACAAATTGCCCCAAATTTTTTTCCATTACAAAAATTTGTTTGCTTAAAATCAACTGATTTTTTTTTTTCTGGACAAAAATATTTTATGGTCACATTACGACAAAGAAATATTTGTGAGTTTTAGTTAAATGTCTTGTTGGTGTGACCGTGCCTTAACTTTATATCTCAATTTAATTATATTATTAAATTAAAAATTTTGATTTTAGCAAAATCCAACAAAAATTAATTAATATAAGCGATTTCGTAATTGAAGTTAATTTTTATTTTTTATATACTTAATATGTCTTCTATTCTTTATCTTTAATTTCAGCAAAATGTCTAATGGATAAATATAAAATATACTCAATTTACGTAGAACCGTTTCTTAGTCTTTTATAACCTATAATTTGCATTTGTAAAACTATACCATTGTTCAATAAAATAAGCCAATTAAAATTTTAACTAGAAAAAAAAAAACAAACAAAAACAAAATCCAAATTATTAAGAATTTAATATAATAAATTAATATATAGCTAAGTAAACAAAAACATCGAAAGCAATACCTAAACCTGTGAAATACACAACTAAAAAATTAATTAAATTACTTAAAATATTATACATTTTTAAGTTTTGAAACTAAATCTTGTAATGTATCCTCTTACAAAGTTTAAACAAATTAGAACATTGATGATTGTAAAAATCACTGATACTAACGGCTAGAAACAACTTAAATAAATAAATAATGTGATAATAACATCCTCCAAAAGGATCAAATTAAGAAATCATACATTCACAATAACTCCATATATAAAATAATAGATATCGAAGAAATAAACAAAAACAAAAAAAAAAAAAAAAAAATCATGGAAGAGAAAAATTAAACGGAGTAATCCTAAAAGAAGAAAAATAAATATATATATGCAGAAATTTAACAGACGATTCTAAAGAAAACATACGGAGTAGAACTTTAAGAGGAAAAAATACCACAAAAATACGGTAAATACCACAAAAATGTCTGTGGAGTGTATGACGACTGCAAGTAAAATAGTGTTGGCAAGAAATACTATAACTACCACTACAAGCTCCGATACACCTGTAACAACACCAACATCAATAACAATATATACCAACCAACAACAACAGCAGTTACTACAGCAAAATTGCCAGCCACAAGTTGGGGCAACGAGTAGCAGCATTATTGTCAACCAAACACAACGTCGTACTGCGCAAAATGTAAAACATTTACAACAGTTACGTCAACAGCAAATGGTGGTGGCTCAACAATATCAACAGCACCAGGAGCAACAACAACTATCACAGGAACAACAAAAGACACAACAATTGCAACAAACCGCTACCATCTATATCGTTAAAAAATCAACGGATTTAAATAATGTCAGACGCATAAGTTCACATGCCCCCAAAACCGGCAACAACAACAGCCACATTAGCGACATCAATACCAACACAAATACCAGCACAATTTCTTCTGCTGGTATTGTGGTAAATGACAACATTAATAAAAATGCCGCATATCAATCCATGGAGCTTAATTTACCACCACCTCCACCACCAACAATTTCAGCACCACCTTCACCAATTTCAAATGTAGCCTCTGCTGAGCAACCACCTGCAGCCATAATATTAACTACTGACAATGAGGACATTGCGGATGCTTGCGAACGTTTGGAATGGTCAGCAGCTCAGTCTTTGGTTGAAATGAATGCCAAAGATAAACAACGTCGTTGTAACAATATCATTCGAAATTCCAATATAATATGCAACAATAATAAAAACAGCAATAACATTATTAGTCAAAACAACAATATTAATATAACAACAAATAATCAACAACGTATACAACTGCCAACAACTAATGTGTACTCAACATCAACTTCCAATAATAAAAACGGTAAGTTTAAAAGATAAAAAATTACAATAATAAAAAATAAAAGTTAACGCTAATCCATCTGTTGTTAAAAATCCTCATAATAATTACACTTTAATAATAAACTTAATAATTCCTATACGTGCCAATTTATCGGAATTTGGGAAACAAATTAGCTGAAAAAATATTGGTATCAAAAAAAAAAAAAACATTCAAGCTACATTTACACTTACATGATAGGAAACAAAGCAGAAATATACGTTTAAATATCATTAACGTATATTTATTATTAGATGGAAAGGAACTTTAGAAGCAAAATCCAGTCTTGTCTAAGCTTTAATTATATAAAATATGTCAATCATATAATTTTCTACCTCTAAAGATTTTGATAAAATTTTCCATATGATAACCTAAAATACAACTTAACTTTTTTTTTTTTTAACTTGAGGGGGAAATTTATTAAATTGAAAAAATTATTGCACAATTTTTAATAACTGAAAAAAGAAAAACGTTACGTTACGTTGATATTCATTTTATACTTGTCCTACGAAAAGAATCATTTTGCATTATATCGTGTCAATTAGGTTCAGTTCAGTTCTCGGTTATAGTAGTTTATAAATCGGTCTCAAGATTTTCATAATTTTTAATTTGTTATGTTCCGCAAAAAGAAAACTGTAAAACTTTTCTATATTTTTTCACAACAATCTCCGCAGTATCTATATATTTCTAGAAAATTAAAACTAAAAATTTATATTTGGCCAAAATAGTTATATACAACTCATAAATTTCAATAGTTGATAGGGAACTGGATAACAATTTCAAAAGTTTTTAAATATTTCTTCTGTATTCAGGTCAACAATACTCAACGTTTTACTGAGCTCTGTTCTTCGGAATCATCAAAAAGCATTTTCTCATGCACTATATTTTAGTTTCAATGAATATGAAACGTATAATTATTATAGTTTTTTTTTTTTTTTTTGAAAATCTAATGCGTATGAATATATATTTTTCAAAATTTATCAAAGTAATTCGTACACAAAACTATCGATTCATTAGTTTACTAATTATTATTATTATTATTATTTACTTCAACAGATAATAAAAAAATTGAAAAAGTCATGATTATAATATTGTGATGTCTTTCCTTCAGTCTTTGCTGAAAGAAAGGAGAATTTATTTTAAAATTATGTTAACAAAAATGTAAAGATAATGTATTTCAAATGTAAGAAATGTTTAACAACTTTTTACTGCCAAAAATATCTTTATATTAACTCTTTTTTTTTAAAGTAATAATTATAAGTTTTTTGCTGCAACACTTTGCTATACATTAACAAATTTAAGACTCGTATTATATAAAAGGAATGATTATAATAAGAAATAACGTACAACCATATCGACAACCGAGCACGCACTTTAACGATAATAATTTGATAAACAAATAAAAACAAAGAAACGTGTCATAGGACACCTGTTCACTCAATTATTTACTATTTGCCATTCTCTTATAGTAAATATGTATTATTTCTTATTTGTTTTCATTCTCAATCTCATATTATGAAGCTTTTTTTTAACTTAGTATGTATATGTATATCTATATATGTGATACAACTGCAAATATAACTGGCTTAGAAATATTAATAGAAATAATAAATAGCAACAATAAGAAAAGACTCCGAAAAATTCTTGTTGCATGTAACAATTGGTTGGTTCTTTTATTACCAATACCAGGGAGTGATTCCTAAATTGTAGTATTCTGGACATACTTTTTAGTATTGCTACTGTGTTATAAACTTTTTTAATTCTGCATTAGGAAACCAAAAATCCAATTTTGGAATTAAGTACAATTTTACTTTTTTTTTTTCTTAAAATAAAAAATATGTTCTCGGGAACATATCGTATGTCCAAAATCAACAAAAAAAATGTTATATAATTTAAAATTTCATTCATTTGAATTTAGACCATATTTACATAAAACTTTGTGCCAAAATTCATCAAGATCGGTGGAAAACTGGTCATGCTTATCTTCCGGAAATAATTTTAAAGTGCACAAGTTACATACAAATGTCAATATGGCAATAATATTTGATGCAAATATTTTTTATATAAGAAGAAAACCTTGTAGAAATCAGTATCATGGTCATTTTCCATATAAAACCTAATTTCGAAAATCGAAGCTATCAAAATTTTATATGACCGATATGTTATTTATGAATTTAACATGAAAAGTTAATTTTATTTTATTATTTAAATGTCGGATAAACGTCCTTTTACTTGTTCTAAATTTGATGCATTAAGAAAACCCCAAGCCCTTACCGCAAAAATGCCGTAAGTACAGAACACAAAACTTTACAGAAGAAGCATTTCTATGTTTATTTAAATGTCATTTGCGATAAAATTGCTTTCGCAATAAATTTAAATTGACACTTGGTACGTCAGTGAAATTTTAAAACATCATGTTAATGATTCCAAATTATACATTTCCATCAAAACACGATTTTCGAAAATGTTGTCGGTTACGATATTTTAGCGATCAGGATATCATTCTTAAGAAATATAAGTAAAAAATGCATAAATTTGATATGTTTTCTTTTTTATCTGAAGTTTTTGTTTATTTTCATTTATTCGGTAAAATTGGCGGATATTTAAAATTAGTTTTATAAATTGATTACTAAAATAACATTATGGATAAAAGAAACGCAATAAAAGTCAACACCAGAAATGATAAATTTTATTTTTGAAATTAAATATTTTTTTTAACCTTATGATATAATTTTAAGCAGGTATTTTCTTTGAAGAATTAATACACATTTAATGCATGGACGTGGATAAGATCATATAAACCTTATTTTGAAATAATGAATATGGATTGAATGTATCTTTATATACAATAGCCTTGCGAAAACGTGAACTAATTTTTACCAAGGTTGTTCACGTTTTCGAGAGTGTTCACGTTTTCAATTGGTAAATACAAATATAAACCTTTTTTGGTTTAACGAACAAAATTAGAAACAAAACCATTTTATTCTTAATCTCCAAATTTATGAACATTAAAAATAAAAAATAATTGTTCACGTTTTTGAGTTCTCATGTTTTATTCACGTTTTGGAATAGTCTTTATAAAGAAAGTTGTTCACATTTCAAAACCGTTCACGCTTTCGAGTGTTCACATTTTCGCGAGTACACTTTATTCAGAATTTTATTAAATATTATAGGGGGAGAGGATCCATTTAAGTCCTTTTGGCTATTTTTGCCTTTAAATAAAAACATTTTCGATGAATATTGAGTGCTTATTTATTATTGTTTTTTTTTTTTTTCCTCTAGCTGCTTCGCTTTAGAATTAAAATCGAAAATAAAACACTTGTGTAAAATTAAGTGAATGTAATGCAAATGTACAACATATATGATAGGCTTTCGTAAGAATAATTATATGCAGCGGCATAAGTTATTTTAATTCTATATGAAATTTAAACAACGTCATATTTTCTAAATTATACTACAAATAAATTAATAACACTTTCGACTGAAACCACGCATTAGAAATGTGTCTCAAGAAAAAAAGTTAAATCAATATTAATCATACGTATACATATACATATGTATATATACGTATGTATTTTTGTATACGTAAAAGAAAAATTCAAATTATTTATGTAAGAAACTTGTGTGTTTTTTTTTTTTAATTCAGCAATTACATGTCCCTCTTCAATTCGTTTCATTTATAAACTCATAAGTTTATTCACTTAGTGTTGTTTTGTATTCCTGCTGTTTCTTACGTTTTCTATTGTTGTTTACATGTTTTTCTTATTTTATTATTATAATAAATTATACCACGTGCTTTTAATTACATCTAAAATACAAAAAAAAAAAAAAAAAAAAAATCGAAAAAAAAAAAAAAAAAAAAAAAAAAAAAAAAAAAAAACAATGGCTCATTTTTTTCCTTTTTTCACTTTTGTAAACTGTTGCTGGTTACTCACATACAACAGGAACAGTTTTGGAAGATTATCTTGAGTATATTTGATATTGTTGACAGTGTTGCCAGTTTCAAAAATTGTGTCACAAAATCATTTAGTTTTGCATATTTTATGTGAAGGATAAAAATAATGCTTTAAATTAAAAAAGTGTTTGATTTTTTGGCTTTATTTTTAAGCTATTTGTTTTCTCTTTTTTTTTTTTTTTTTTTTTTTTTTTTTTTTTGTCAACTCCTGGCAACACTGATTACTAACAACATATATATAAGTTTAATATTTTAATATTCTGTTTAAAAAGAAAATTAAAAATGGAAGAAAACAAGGGGAAATATATTTTAATTAAACATATACGAATTTTTAGTTACCCTTCAGATAGATACATTAAAAGAATCATCCTATAAAACTAATTATAAAATTTTTATAAAAGAAAATAAAAAAATCGTTCAGGGATTTATTGAAAATAGTTATTCAGCAATATAATGTAGCTTTCATACCAAATTTGTAAAACTTCTTGCTTTATCACGACCAAAAATTTTCTTAGTTTTTCCTATGATTAAAATTCTCTATAAAATTATTTCAATTATATCGGATTCATTCCATCCCTATTAGTGAAAACATGCAATAATATCCTACCAAATACTATTGGGGTATGTATCACCAATAAAACTAGGGATATTTAAGAAAATTACAATAAATAACACACAGATACAAAATAAAACAAAATTTCTGTGGCACTTTTTTCCTCTAATCCATTTTTTTTTTTTTCGAATTGACTCTAGTTATCGCGATAAATCGCACTATATAATGAAGCTTATCTCGAAAACTACTTGCCTGATATTGTTCAAAGACATATCAAAAAATTCTGATTAAAATTATCTTCAAATGTCTCTTACATTACTTCTTGATATAGCCAACACTTGTAGAGATGTTAAAACCATTTTCTGGAAAAATATTAAAAATAAAACCAGACACATTTAATTTATATCAAAGCATATCCTCAAAATAGTCAAAATAAAAAATTAAAAAGTTATAGGTATAGAAAATTCAAAACAATCATAAACAACTTTAATTTTTTAATAAGAATTTCAATATTTTGCTAATAAATTAAAAAATTTTATAAAATTGGTCTTATTTTATTGATAACAAATTTATCATTTTGACTAATAAATAAAAACTTAAATTTTTGTTATTTTAAATTTTGAATAAATTATTTTTTTTTTTAAAACGGACATAATTTCTGCACTACTCTTGACCGTAATAAAAATTTATGATAATTTTAACTAAAATTTCTAGATATTTTTTTAACTAGAACTTGATTGTTTTCAATTTATACATCAAATCATCCTTATTTATAAATTTCATTTCCGAAAAGCCAAAAAAAAAAAAAAAATGCATACATTATGTATGCATTTTTGAATGATAATATTATTTTTAAATTACTACATTTATTGTGATCATGTTATTCTTATATATGCAATTTAAATCATTAATATTCTTTAAAAACTTTTGGAGGTATTGAACTTTTGCAATTTTTTTTTTTTTAATTTTCAGAAAATGAAATTCGTGAATTTTTCAAAGAAAAAAAAAAATAATAATAAATCAAATACGTTTGCAAAATATTAGCAAAATCGACAGATACTTAATAAAAAATTGAAATTTTTTTAAATCTTTCATGGAATGGACGATGTTCATATATAAATGTTTCAAACATTCCAACAAATTTATATATCACTATAAACGAGATTAGGCTATAAAAAAAATAAACAGAAAACTTCTCGGTGTACGTTTTGTAAATATCATAACTTTTTCTACTGTCATTCTAAGTAGATAGGAAACACAAAAATGGGACAATTTGAAAAAATTTAATGCTTGTGGTAACGTTGTCACATTTAAAACTTTAAATATTTTTCATTTATTTTTAAGCACACATACACACACATAATTTCTTTCACTTGCAAACTTAACCATACGCACTTACATACAAACTTACACATTCAAACCAGACTCTTAAGAAAAAGTTATTTTGAATATTTGTGCCAGAGGTGGAGTTATAGGAAGAAATAATGGGATGGGGGAATATTTTAAACATTTCATAGTATTGAAAAACGCAAAAAGACGCACCCGCATGGAAATTGCTTTATTAACCAAATTTAATGGCACTTTTCTAATAAGCTGTTTTATATTACAATTCTTAGCATAAGACGGCAACAAATTGTACAAAACAAAAAAAAACTAAAAAACAAAACTGGAAATGAAAATATGAATATACTTATGTATGTAAAAGTGATATATATATATATATATA
>MINK01044850.1:0-15362 GCA_001735545.1 Phormia regina
ATCTTCAAAAATTTTGACTTTAGCCATTTTCGTTAACTATTTGCGTGGATTATAATTAATTATTATATGTAAATTATCAGAATAAAATAAATATTGAAATAACTATAAAAAATGGTGCCTTTTATATCGATTTTCTTAATATTGTGTTTGATTTAGTCTTCTTTATTACAGAAGTTTAAAAGTTATACATTTTATTTTGATTTTTTATTATCAGATTTTAATTAAATACGTTCTTAATTTTTTGCTAGTTTATGTTATATTTACATCTGAGATCACGGCAATAGAAACAGCAATAACATTAAAACCACTTAGGAAAAAAACTAATAATTTGTTCAGATAGCTTATCATCAATAAAAGCGATTGAAAACTGTAATTATAAAGATCCACTAATAACAAATGTTCCTGAACTACTTCTAAGGCAAAACAACATTAAAATACTTTTTTCCCCTGGCCATAAAGATAACGAATATGTTGACAAAGTAGCTAAAGAAGTTGTTCAATATCCTTCAATAATGGTGAACAATTACATAGCAAAAGATATTAAAAACTACGTATGTAAAGAAATACGTAACAAAAATAAACGATTACCTAACAACCATTATAGAATAATAAACCCTACAAATAATACTATTACATATCATGAAAAAAATCCAAAATATCAACAAAAAATTATATCCCGTCTTCGACTTGGCCATAGAAAATTAACGCACCAACATTATCTTAATAAAGATAGTTGTCCATCTTGCCAGAAATGTAACAACCAGTTGACAATGACACATCACAATCCATCAGTTCCTACGGATCTCCTAAATTCTATACAACTTTTAGACTTTAATAAAGTTAAACAACACATACCAATAGACGACTTATTAAGAAAATTGTAAAATGTAAATTTTTTAAATTTAATTATTTTTTAAAAAGAAAGAACGAAGGCCTCAGAAGCCAGTTCCTTATTATATATTGATATGTAAATTTATTTACTATTAATAAATAAAATAATTTTTTTATTTTTTGCATAAATAACAAAAATTTCATTATTTAATTAATTTAGCATTTTTTCTAAAGACTTGCATTTTTTAATAGCCATTTAGCACTTTTTCTCTGAGAAGTTCTGGCAGCACTGGTCTTCATACATATGTAGAGATAGAACACATGTTTTAATAATGTTTTTTGGTCTCTCATAAACAGTGTTGCCATTTTTCCCTTTTTAAGGTTAAATCTAGCCTTTTTAGTTTTGCTTTAGACTCAACATTTTCGTTTTAGCTTCTAGCCTTTTTCTTCAGAACTTTTTGAAAGTCCAATTTAGCTTCTCTGGCAACACTGTTCATAAATGTAAGAGTAATCTAAAACTGTTTTTTATGCATTCCTAAAGCAATCTATATCTTTTATATGTATAATAATTAAAACTACTTTAATAAAATTTATGGGCGTCAATGTTTTAAATTCATGAATCATTTCCATTTTATAATTTTTTTGATTTTCATTTTTTGATAAATGAAAATCTCAATCAAATTAAAAAATTAGGTGGAAAATAAAACGACAAAATTTGTTTTAATTTGCTAGTTAGAAAAAATATTTTTGCATAAAAATTTTAAAGTGAGGACTGCGCACGACTGTTGCCAAATTTATATTGACCCTCGAACTATCTGTACAAAATTTCGTTGTAGTACATGCTTTTTCTAGGATATATCAACAAAAAACTTTGAAATGAAGCTACAATGGACAACCTGTGTGCTCATATGGCAGATTGGCAGGTAAAGTGGGCGGGAAAAGTGAGCAGACTATGGCCATTTTTTGTGCATGCTCTTTGTTATTATACTCACTAGACCTGTGAAAGTTTCATGGTAATAGCAAAAGTAGTTTTTTCTTAAAATGGAAATTGAACAAAAAAACATCTAAATACATAATTAATTTATTTCAAAACATTTTATATCGTTCATATAAAAAACTTGCTAGAAAGGAAGTCGTGTCATAAAATACAATTTTTTGGCTCATAATATTTACAATGAAGTCATGGTAACTGAATGGAAACTGTAGGTCTCATACAAACTGGAAAGGATTTTGAGAGAAAATCCCTCATCTCTGGGAGAAAAGTGCCATAAAAGTTAAAAACTTTGAATCTTTGTCCCTTTAGAAACGCAAGCAAGAATTAGTAGGAAAAAATAACGTGAACGTACTTCAGACGAATTTGATTTTCATAATTATGATTAATGTATAATAGACATTCGTAAATGCTGATGTTTTCAAGCTTATTGACTAGGAAATCTATGTCGCAAATGCTAGAAGGACTATGGCAGAAATATCTCGTGTATCAGAAAATTCACAAGAAAGTCATTAAATTGGGAGCCATACCCGGCCTTTTCTTTCTTCTTCGCATTACAGCAACAAAACAATGGAGCGTTAACTATGAAATTCTAAGTGTTTGGAGCAAAAAAGGCTAATCCATCAAATTGTCCGTTACTCTTTAAAATTGAAAAAAAAAAATAATAATAATAATAATTTAAAGGACATTAAAAGTGCACTATAAAATGAAACAGAGTTTAAAAACAAGTGGGCTTTTTCGAGCAAGAAAGTGACCGAAACACAATAAAACTCTTAATAATATAAAATTGCAGCAAAGACCTCTTAATAATGTATGTTATTTTTTAACAAAAGAGACAACTTTATAGTCTTCAACTGGATATGCCTCAAGGCAGAATTACAAACAAGAGATAGAGAGATATGTATATCCACTATATAAGTAATTAAATTGTGTAAAAAAAGAAAAAAACTTACCCATCATAGCATATCTTTGTTCATTTTGTAATTGTGTATAATCAATATTGGGTCCTTGTAAAAATTGTTGAGCCGCTGATATTGTCAACATTTCAGGTATCCAAATATCATCAAGAGAATCTTGCATCAAAGATAATAGACGTTTCAATTGCTGCTGCAAATCGGTCGCTATATGTTCTTGATTACAAAGCACTAATGCTTTGCAAGTATCGTGTATATGATGTTGTTGTGTAAAACATCTGGTGATTTGATTGTAAAGGGCATCTATATAGGCAATATCTTCAAATGGATTGCCTGGCTTAAAGCTTAATAGTTTACGTTCATGCTTGCGGCGATTTTTACTGGAACGGAAAGTTTTGCTGAAAGTAAAAAATTATTAAATTGAAATAAATTTTTGTAGAATTTGAAAAATAACAAAACTTACCCTGTCCCTCTTGAACTGGCTGTATAGCGAGAAGATCTTAAACTTGTGGTATCTGATAGTAAATCACATTCATCTATATCTACTTGATCATTGCCATCCTGTAAACTTTGTGCTTGTTTAGAACGTAAGACACGTACTTCCAATAAACGTTCTTTATGTTTAAGAAATTGTGTTTCATCGGCTAGTAAGTTATTCGAAAGTACTTCATGATAAGCTAAAAGTTTGGGTAACAAAAGATTTTGTAAAAGTTCTTCAGTGTTTTCATTTGTATTGAGATTAATTTCATAAATAGCTGTTAAAAATAATTTGCCATTAAACAGACACTCTAAGGCTGAAGTAAAATTATTCGAATATTTTTTAGCCAACTCAAAGGCTTCTAAATATTTGCCTTGTTCTTGTAGAGGAGAAATAAGAGACCTGAAAATAAATAATCATTAAGTTAATAAATTTTTAATGCATTTTAAAAACTTACATGGCAGTTGTAGCAACAGTTTGAGGATCAATTTTCTTGGCCAACACTAAAGCTCTTTGCCAATCTAAAACATGTTTTGCACTTAACAAGGCCTGTTGCAAGTTAAGACCCCTTTCATATAAAATACTGGCATTTTCAAATTTACCCTTGGCTCTTAAATAATCTGCAAATGCTAAACAAATCTCTCGATAACATTCTTCATTGTTTTGGAAAGCTCTTAAAGCCTGGGCATAATATTCATGTTTCTTTATAAAAGTCAAAGCTTCCTCAAACTTTTCCTTGCCACAATTGGCTATATGTTTGAGAGCCTTTTCGTAACGTTTTAAATGTTCATCGATTTTGAATTTACGATAGTTTAATTCATAAGATTTTAATTCATTTAGAAAAGCTAAATATTCTTTGGGATCTTTTTGGGATTTTTGTGCTACAAACAATACCAAACCAAAATCATAAGTACCCAAAGCTACATTGTACAGCTCATTAACATCAACCAAATATAACAAATATTTTAAAGCATCTTCAGCAGCTGCTGTTGCCGCTGCACCACTAACACTATCGTTGGCATTATCTTTTTTCTTATGTTCCCAGATAAGTTCAAGGGCTTTTTCCAAATTGCCCATTTTTACATAAGCCGTTAAAATGGGTAGACGATAACGTTTTTCACTGGATTGTTCCATGCGAGCACACATGGCCTTGCATAAGTAGGAAACTTTATTTTCGATTTTAAAGCCCTCCGGGTAAATTTGAGAATTTTCTTTGTAGTTACTGGCATACATGGTTTTGGTAAAGTCCTAAAAATAAGAACAATAAAATAGAAAATTATTTAATTTTCCTACAGTGAATATCCACTTACCTCATTTTGTAAATCACTGAGAAATAGATTCAGCCAATTTGGATTTTGTATCTCTTGCAGGAAAACATCTAGACGATTAACAAAATCGCACATATTATGATCACATAAGATATTTAAATTAATACGCTGTTTACGCAACATATCAAATGCTAAACAAAACTTTTGAGCCTCCAGTAAGGCTCCCACCAATTCCAAAGACAATACACGTGGACAAATAGCTTCTAAATTTCCACGAGGCATTTGTAAAACTGTACGAGCTGAATCTGCCACTGTAGTTATCAATTTGGAACCTCTTTCTAAACGTCTCTCATTAACCAAACACAAATCACTTAAACGCAAAAAGTGTAGAGAAGCCAATTTGGTAAATGTTAAATAATTACCAGCCATACAATAGGAAGTAACATCTTGCGACATGCGCTGGGCATTTATAAATAAACCTTGTGTGTTGGTCAAAGCAATGGTAAAGGTTTCGGCTTCCAAGGGCCTTATAAAGGTTTCCAATTGATCAATTAAATTTTCAAATTGAGCATGTAAACGTCGACTGGTCTCACGATTGGTATCAACATCAAATACCAATTGTATTAAACGATAATCCTCTAGTAATTGGTAAAACAATTCACAAGGTTGTTCTCTACCCGAGGGTGTCAAAGTGTAAATGGTGCCTGGTATATTGACAGTAGAGACCGCTTTAAAACAGGCTTGAGGCAAATCCAGACTAAAGAATTGTAAACTGGTAGCATTATCCACTGTATAATTGGCCACCAAATAAGTATCTTCAAAACTTTCAAACCATTGTAAATTGGCATATTGTAAAGGTACTAAATTTTCAGGCTCTACTAATGGTTTTAAAACACCCTGTTTAGTAAAGAGTGTGGGTGCCGTTATTTTACCCTTATAAACATGTATATTATGCCTTGAATCGTATAAACATAGTTGTAAATCCTCTTGTACTCCTTGCAAGCATATAGACACAATGTAGGCTTCACTTTCCAAGATCAATTCTTGGCTGCTCATTGGTGGTGGTATTACAGCTTTAGAAAAATCTGTCAACAGTAAACGTTTACCATCCACCACACACACTAGTCCAGATCTATTGTAACGATCTATTGACCAGTGCCATTTGTAAACCAAATATTTGCCCGTTTCAAAGAGTATATGTAAAGTTTTTTCTTCTCCAATACGATTATCCCATTGTAGATAGTTGATTTGATTTTCAGCTGAAAATTCTAAAACCTGCTTTAAATACCAATGATAATTACCAATGGTATACAAATAAACTTTCTGTTGTGTCTTAAGGCAAAGAATTTCTGAATCTGAACTCCATTTAATGCTTTCAATGGGTTCATTTTGTAGATCAAATGGTAAAATAAGTTCACGATGTCTAAGGCCATTCTTTTCGAAAAGAGCAATACAACTTTTATTGGGTAATCTTTGGGGTATAGCAATCCAAGTGCCAGAGGGTCTCCATCCTATGGCGGTGCCAAGATTAGGTTGTTTTTCGGCTACATATTGAAGTTTACCTTCTTTGTCGAAAACTTTAAAGGTGCGACCACGTGATTGAGAAACATATGAAACTACAAAATAAGCACCATCAGCGCGCCAATCGATGTGAATGTCCTGAAAGAGAAATATTTTTTCGATTAGAGTTTCGTATCTTTTTTATAATATTAATATTTTTACCTTCGGTAGCTCCTCTACATTAATATTAATTCCATCATCTACTTTCTGTTTAGCTGCCTGTTTTCCTTCCGAACCATGAAATTGCGTTTCTTTCTTACCCCAACCAACATTGACAAATTCACCTTCGGCCTCAGCATTTTCATCGTCCAAACAATGTTCCGTCAAAGGATCATATGTACAAGTCATTACCACAACATTATTTTGTTTTGTAACAAATACCACAACTTCTTGATCGGGACTCCAAGACATGCATTCAATGCCCACGTCACAGAATGTACCCTCATTCATTTGTTGTGTATCAGGATTTACTAGCAAAACTTCACCTACAGAAGTAGCCAAACAAATTTCATTTTCCAAAGCTAAATATTCGGCAGCTACAATATCCGGTACTTCGGCCAATACTTTCGGTGGCTCTGTTGAGCCAGGTTTGTATGAAAACAATTTGTCATTAGTCACCACAAAACGAGGATCTTCAGATTTGCTTGAATTTGGATTAAGTAAAAGAAACTTTGGTTGGCTAATACTCCGAGTGTATTCCTGGGTATATTTTAATTTTAAATTACGCATATTTATTTATGTTTTTCCACTTTTCCGATAAATTTATTAAAATATTTCAACACGTGCCGCTATGCAAAATGAAAAACAAAAACATTTGTTTTGCTTACAAGAACTAGGAAGTGTTCGTAAATCTATTAATCTAAAAATAAGTAAAGACATAAACCATGTGTTGCCAACATAGCCATTACTGTATTTTGGAAAATAAAAATTTATATATATACGTACAATTTTAAGTAAAATTATTTTTTTTAATACAATTTTATTTTCTATTTAGATATAAATTGCTAAAAAAAATTTAATTTTTTCTTATTTATCCGAAAATATTCATAATTTTTGTTTATAAATTATATTTTGTCGTAATTCACAATGGGAGATCTGCGCCTGACGGGTTACATGCAGGACGCCGTTGGAACTTAACTCGGCATAAAATAGTCGCCGAAAAATTATGTTTTATTTTTTTATTATTTGTGTTAAATAAACGTTATGAAGTTAAGTTAAACACCCAAGTTATCTCTTACATATTATTATTTATTATACCCCTTTTATTATTTTAGCATTTTTTATCAAATGTGTTTTTGTTTTACATGAGAGCAGACCAATCGTCATCCTAGTATGCAAATAATAATTATAATATTTTATATTTAATAATTTAAAATATCTCGCTTCCATTTTATTTGCTTTTAAATATTTTCAACTCTTAAAATTTTCCCTATGTCATATTTTTATGAACGGGATTAGAATATATACATACATATCATCGCGGTTCTCAAATGGGTGTCCGCTAACCAGTCAATTAGAAGTTACAGATATTTCTAAACTGTTCGATTCGGACCCACTGTCAATGTAAAAGTAATGTATAACCAATGAGTTCATTTAATTTTGAACCAACAGATTCAAATGTATTCCAGGTGAAATATAGCGAATTTTATCAATATAAATATTTAGGTGAAATGGCTCTTCTGTTCATCAAAGCGAAGAATCGACCCAGAGAATAGTGTTAAAGAATAAAGTCGTAAATTTTAATATTATTAATTATTTTATCTTTGCAAAATATGTTATCTAATTTTTTAAGTTATAATGGGTCGCTATTCCATCGTAATGTTAAAAAGTGGTTTCGAAGCAAAGTCTGGTGAGAATCCCTGCTTTAGTTTTTCCATACAAACCATTTTCATCTAAATAAAAACATATTAACATATATATGATATATTCTGTTCTGTTGATTTCAGACAAGAGTGACTTTGTATATAATGAATAAAAGTATATAATCAAAATTTCTAATTATTTTAGTTTCAATATATTTATGTAAAAATATTGAAAATTTTGTTAAAAACTTTAAAAAATAAATATATGAACAAAATAATACTCTAAGAAACACCACATAATAACGAATTTAAACAATTCGTTTTTTGAAATTGAATTAAAAAAACTATTTTTTTTATATTACAGACGACATATGTATGTGTGCCCAATTTCTGCCGGCTGACAGACGATTTTAAGCCGTCGCAGAAGCCTTTAAACACTACCCGGAGCCGCACTTGTATGATATGTCGTTGACGCCGACAAAATTCCTCGGCGCAGATCTCTGTCTCGAAGTTGTGAATATTTTTGTGTGTGACGACTGTAGTAAAATTTTTTAAAAAAATTCGATTTAAACCTTTAGAAAATTTATATAATTTATTTAATTTACTAAAATACAAGTCTTTTAACCTATTTAACAATGTTATTAAGTTTAAAGTGCAAATAAAAATGAATAAAGTGCGTTTAAAAGTCACCATATGAAAAAGCAAATGCAAAAGAAAAAGCAGGAATTTTTGTATTTTCTTTTATTTTTTTCCACTTCATACCAATAGGCATGTTTTACCACTAATTCTGGTGGTGTTAGTGAATAAAGTGTAAAAGTGTTTGTGTAAAGTAAAGAAATAGTATGAAAAGATAGAGTAAAAGAAAACGACAAAACACATATTGGAAAAATAAAATACAAAACGCAAAAAATAAAGTGTTGTTTTTTTTTCTGTTCGATGTTGTTGTAAGAAATTCCATAAAATAAAATTACGAAAGAAGTGTGGAAGTAAAAATAACGAAAACAAATTACTATGTGAGAAAAACAAAAATATTGCAAAAGGCTAAAACACACACACAAACGCACATAAGCACATATACAAATACTGCTTGAAAAAAAAGTAAATGAAATATAATAAAAATATAAATAAAGCAAACAAAAATAAATAAAATAAACAAAATACAAAAATAAAACACACATATTATTAAGCAAAAGTGAATAAAGTGTTGAAAAAAAGTGAAAAAAATATATAATTTACATACAAAATAAATTCATTGAAAAAACACACAAAAAAAGTATAAGAATTTTAAGGAATAATCAGCATTTAAGAAGCAAAAGCTTATGTGAGCTGTAAATTAAAAAGTAAGTGATAAATATTTATTTTTAAATAAAATTAATATTAATTAAAATAGGGTGTGCTTTCAAAATATCAGGTGTATTTTTGTTTTTTTTTTGCTTATGTCTTCAAATCAGTCAAGCAATAAGAAGGGTGAATTTAGCGATTTTTAAAGATGAGTTTTAAGCGTTTTTAAAAGAAATGTTATTTTGCCTTAAAGCGAAATTTTTATAATTATCTGCTGATATATGAAATGATACATTTTCTTTAAGATTTAGAAGAAAGATAAATATACTTCTTAATTAAGTAGCAGATTTTATATCAATTATTTCCTATTGACTGAAAATGTATTGAGTGTCCAATACAATACAGTGCACTCGCGAAAACGTGAACACTTGAACGGCTCACAAATGTAAAAAAAATTTTTTTACACAGACTAATCTAAAACGTGAATAAACAATGGAAGTTCAAAACATGACCATATTTTTCTTTTAGTTTTTAGTTCCGCGATTAAAATTAAAATGATTATGTTTCTAATCCTAGGAGCATATAATACCTGTTTTAGTTCGTTATAAAAAGTTTTATATTTATGTTTACCACTTGACAACGTAAACGACTTGTTAAAAGTTAGATCAGGTTTGCGCGAGTCTACTGTTATATATTATATATATACGGCTATATGATGAATATCGAGCGATTTCAATTTCACATGCGGGTTGAAAATCTAATTTATTCTAGTATGAGCTGCTGAAACTGTTCCTACTAAATAGCTTAAGGCACAATCAGTGAACAAAAATTCATCGTATCGTATTAGTTATTTTATAAAACCACGTTTAAATCCTAACAAAAACACTTCTAGTAGGTGTAATTTCTAAGTATAAGTATAAGTAGACATTTCTGATAATTTTATTTTATATTTTATTGTTTTTATATTTGAAAAATTCTTATTAGGATTTTAACCTTCAATACAAAATAAACAAATGGTTAATTCTATTATAACAGCGCTTTTAAGTTTTCCAAAAAGTTGACAATACTTGTGAAAAGAAAAACATCGAGAATTATCTTTTTTTATATATTTTCATTTTCGAAATATTTAATAATATTGTTTTTGTATTTATAAATAATTTATACAGAAAATATTCTTATTAAAATGTCACATCACACCTGCAAAACTTTAATAAAAATTAAGAGAAAAAAATATTAATAAGAAATGAAACACATCTCATTTTTGTGTAATGCTGAGAACAAAAACAACAATAAACAAGGAAACTAAAGAAAAGGGGGTTGTTTAGTTGTTGTATTTACTTTTTTAGTGGCGACCAGACAAATGTCTGCTGCTGCTGTTATTAAAAATGTCTTTTTTTTAATGCTACTTTTTTGTTAATAACTTTAGGTAAATTGTAACATTATAAAGTTGTTGTTGATTGTATAGTTTCTTCTTCTTTTTATCATCATTGTTTTTATTATGTTTTGAATTATCTATTCTTTTTTCTATAACCTAAATTTTTATCTTCATCTCTATCAAAAACTCCTACATGTTTATTTCATTCTGTATCTTTCCTTTTTAAACATTGAAATGAAGGACATTTTTCATATTGTGTTTTTGTAGGAGTTTTTCTTTTGATTTTCCTTGTTTTACTACATCTATTTCTCTATTTAGTTTACATTTTATCTGGCATTTTCTTGAGTATGATTTTTTTAAGGGACGCGCCCTTTATTGAAGAGAATTGAATTTGTTGTTGTTAGTTTTTGTTAAAATTTGAAGGTTTATTTTTTCCATAAATTTAAAATAAATTTTAGTAATCATTTTTTATTTTTAATGAAAGTTTATTGTGATTAAGTTAAAGTGAACTTTGTTCAGCTGACCTTGAATATTCATATTTTTTAGTTGGTACTTAATAATTATATTTACTTGTACTTTTAAACTTGATACAATTTAGGAGTGAGTAAATTATATACAAATTAACTTTGGCCTAATTAGGGTGGAAGCGAAAAAAAACTAACAAAAACAAATATTTTTATTATTTTAGGTTATAAATAGTTAAAGACATTTGAGTTTTAAAAGGTATGGGGTTTTTCATTATTTACTAATATTGAAATTATGTAGAAAATATTTTTATTAAAAAAATTATCATTATATCAAATGTCTCGAGTATAGTTGAGTCTAAATTTTAAAGTCTAGACTATAGTTAAGTTTATTGTCTAACTATAGTTAAGTGTGCAGTCTGGACTTTCGCTTTGCCTGCAGCCATTATACTATAGTTAAGTAAAGGCGCGAATCCACGATGAGGGGAAAAGGGAAATTTCCCTCCCCATAACGAAAACTCTAAGTGAAAAATTTGTACTAAATCTTAAAATTTAGGGAAATAGTTGTGAAAATTATTATATTGGCTGGATCCGCGTCTGGTTTTAGTATTTAGCCTAAACTATACATTAGACTATGTTCTGGGCTTTAGTCTTTAGTGTGCGTTATAATTTGGTTTAAAATCTTTATTATAGTTTAGTCTATAGTTTGGTTTATAGTATTGTCTTTAGACTAGACAATAGTTTGTTGGACTATAGACCACAGTTTTGTCCAAGGTGAATTCAAAAAGGTGACCAACCGATATTTCTAACATACTGCCTATAAGCATAATTTTTGATTACCATCTGAAGTAAATAGTTTATATAGTCTAGATTATAGAGCTATAGTTTAGACCAAAGTTTTGTCCAAGGCGAATTCAAAAAGGTGACTAACCGATATTTCTAACATAACTTTTGATTATAGGGAGTATGTTCTTGTAAAAAAAAAAAAAAATAATTTGTCGTATTTTAATTTTTTTGTAGAGCTTGTGCCTCTTGTTTCATTTTGTCTCTTGTCTAATCTAAGGTTTAGTTTAATGATTGTTTGAAATAAAAAAAATTAACACCCTTATCTTCTAAAGTCCTTCACCTCACATTAAAAAAAAACTTCCAAACAAATATTTAAAAAACAAAAACAATTTACATGAAATATTTTTTAAAGTCAGGGGAATTGTTTTACCAAATTAGATCCCAAATCTTTTAAAATTCAATTTACTTTGTGTATTTTCCAAAGTCTATTTTGTTTTTATTTTATTATCATCTTTGTTTTTCCTAGATTTTCGCAAATATTTGCTTATCATTTTCTATATTATTTTTTGAACAGTGATAATTCATACGTTTTTTTAATGGATGTGTGTGTGTAAGTGTGATAACTTTGAAGTAAGTCACCTTCGTTTGTTTTTATTTTTTTATTTTTTACTATAAAAGCACACAAATACACACCTGTTTTTTCTTACTATGCATGTGCAATGACAGGTGATAAATGTTTTATTTTTTACTTTTAATTTCATAATCAAAAAACAAAAAAAAAAAACATAAAGTATGTGTGTTTTTGTGTTTTTTTTACGGAATCCACTTTAAATTAATAACAAACAGCAACAAAAAGAGCAGCAGCAATCAGATTAGGCAATAACATCATTGCCATCTTAAAACCCGCCCTCCCCATAAATGAGGTATATAAGGAAATAGAAAAAAAAACGAAATAAAAACAAAATCATCATAATAAGTAAAAACAAAATAAAAACAAAATTTTTGTCATTTTATAATGATCTTGTTATTGTGAGTTTTTGTGTCTTTTTTTTTGTTTAACGCCATAATAGAATTCTTTTTTGTTACGTTTAAATTTATAAGTGCATTTGTGTGTTGCTGTTGGTATGTTTTACTCTATTTTGCTTTTGCCTAAAGACCTTCTCCCCCCTTACGGTTTTTACAAATTCCTTAAAATTGTTATGCTGTCGTTTTTTTTAGCATACTTTACATGTGTATGTAGGCTTGAATGTTTGCTTGTGTATTTTTTTTTTGTTGTCGTTTAATTCTATTTTTAGAACCAACGCAAGAAATATCAACAACATAAAACACAAACATTATTATCAAGTTCTCAAAGTTGCTGCAAGTAAATAATAAGCACACTAACAGCAACAATATTGCACAAATATGAAAAAGAATAAAACAAGAAAATGCACTGCTGGCAACTAAAGAATGAATTGAACTTATTGCAGCATAATAGTTGTGCTTTTGCTGCATGCATGTATAGTTAGCTTGCATCCACCACCAACGACATTATGGCCCTGCAAAACTCACATTACGAACCAGATTCATGAGGGAATGCGTCACATTTCAACCATAAATATTAAGTACACATTCATACATACAACAATAACATAAATTGTAAAGCGCTACAAGAACAAAAACAGAAATGACTGAAAAAATTTACTAATATGCCGCCACTACTTTTATACAAACAATTCTTTCTTTTCTTATAGTTGGTGGATTGGGAATTATTTGTTATTGTTATTGTTTGTGTTTTTCTTTCTTTTTTTCGTTCTATTACATTTTAATCTTTTATGTGGAGTATATGAAACAAATTTCATATTTATTGTTACAATTTTTTCTGTCAGTGTATTTGTGTGTTTTTGTTGGACTCGTTTTTTATTTTTGTTATTGTTTTTGTAGTATTTTCCAATTTATATACATATGTTTATATATATATTTGGAATTTCTATGCTGCGAAATTCCTTCAATACACTATTTTTTTATTGTTATTTTGGCATTAAGTAAAAAAAAAAACGTAGTTGCCATATTTTTTATTTTATAATTTCATTCACTACTAATAATTTTTTGTAGTAAAATTTTGAAAATTTTTTTAGAAACATTAGTTATTTATAGGAAATTTGTTGTATTGCAATTTTATAAATAAATTTACGAAACAGTTCATTTTATAGTTAAATTCGATATAATATTATTTTCACTTTTGTGAATTTCCTTTTAAAGGATTTTTATTAAATGAAATTTTAAACTAAATTTTTTGCTTTTTTAT
Organism: Phormia regina; assembly: GCA_001735545.1. Classification (NCBI taxonomy): domain Eukaryota; kingdom Metazoa; phylum Arthropoda; class Insecta; order Diptera; family Calliphoridae; genus Phormia; species Phormia regina. The sequence continues at coordinate 14,038 of MINK01044850.1, forward strand.
GAGAAATTATTGAAATTTATGAAAATTTCCATTTAATTATTAGGAAACTTCACACAAATTTAAATTTTATGATAAATTGTACAAAATTTGACAAATTTCTTTTTAGATCACAAACACAAGCAAGCGGAGTTGGATGTTGTTATCCGCTCTAAGAGAGAAATGAAAATTAAATGAAGACGGAAACCAGTAGAGGATCTCACATATATTTTGTTTTTGTTTATTTATATTTTATTTGTATATTGCAACAAAAAAACTACATGTATAAAAAGAATTTAAAAATATAAAGCAAATCTCTATCTTTTTCCTTATATAAATTTACTGTAAACCTATGTGAAAAATTGCAACAACGGCAACCCCGACATAGAGGGAAAGTAAGAAGATGAGAGCTTTTGAGATCCATTGAAAAATTAAATTCAAATTTCCAGCGGATTCCGCTTCCTTTTTTCAGAAATGTTTTTAATTTTCTTTTAGAGAACTTTTGTAAATTTCTTTTTCAAAGGAATTTTAAAAAAATTTATTTTTATAATTTTTTTAGGAAATTTTACGATTTTTTTTCAACATTTTCGTTATATCCTTTTTATATGAAAATTTACTTTTTATAAAAAAATTTACGTTAATTACCATTTTTTGTAGGATATTTTAAAAAATCACTTTTTAATTTTTAGAAAATTTTATAAAAATTTACTTTTATAGGAAATTTTACGAAATTTTAACTTCGTATTTTTTTTTTGGAAATTTTACGAAAACTTCCCTTAACAAATTTACTTTTTATAGGAAATTTTTTAAAATTTACCTTTTTATAGGAAATTTTTTAAAATTTACTTTTAAAAGAAATTTTTTAAAATTTACCTTTTTAAAGGAAATTTTTTAAAATTTACCTTTTTAAAGGGAATTTTTTTAAATTTACTTTTTTAAAGGAAATTTTTTAAAATTTAAAATTTACTTTTTATAGAAAATTTTAAAAATTGTCTTTTTTAAAGGAAATTTTTTAAAGTTTACCTCTTTAAAGGAAATTTTTTAAAATTTACCTCTTTAAAGAAAATTTTTTAAAATTTACTTTTTAAGGGAAATTTTTAAAATTTACCTTTTTAAGGGAAATTTTTAAAATTTACCTTTTTAAAGGAAATTTTTAAAAATTTACCTTTTTAAAGGAAATTTTTTAAAATTTACCTTTTTAAAGGAAATTTTTTAAAATTTACTTCTTTAAAGGAAATTTTTAAAAATTTACTTTTTTTAAGGAAATTTTTAAAAATTTACTTTTTTAAAGGAAATTTTTAAAAATTTACTTTTTATGGGAAATTTTTAAAAATTTACTTTTTATGGGA
>MINK01044853.1:0-10861 GCA_001735545.1 Phormia regina
ATTCTAGTGCTTGTTACAGGTAATCTCTTACATAATGTTTTATCATGTAATGACGGCAATACATCACCAAAGTAACTCACTTAACGTTGCTCGTCTATGTGTGTGTAAGTAAATATTCTGAAGTACTTTTAGTATTTGTATCTATGAAAAAACAACCTCAGTAGTTGACTTTAAATAGCTACTCTGAGATTCTCACTCTCCTTATCTATAAGAATGTATGTACGTATGTAATTGGTCTACAGTAAAGTCAGTTTGTTTTTAATGTGAATTTTCGGTTTCTGGTAGTTAGAGAGTAATTTCAGTTGGAGAATCTCTGTGATTTATTATTAGTAATTATTTGCAATTTTTTATCTTACTTAAAGTAGATTTTATTACCTTTTCAGTCTGTTGTGAGTTTAGCTGTTGCAACATTAAATAAAAAAATATGTTTAAAATACATTTTTTTTATTTCAAAAGGAAAGTAATAGGATTCTTTAGTTATTAAAAAGAAGAAATTATAAGAGAGTTGGTATTCCTTCTATTGTGAAATTGCATACTATAGCTTTCCTAGAGTAAAATGAACCGTTTCAAATCTAGTCACTCGATAAATTTTCAAAGCTAGTGAACGGTTCCAGTTTCGGAACTCTATATGAGAAGAAGCTGTCACGTTTTCATGGGGTTTTCATTAGAGATGGATAATTATTCAATTGGGATAGATCACAGGACTACTCCAAAAGGATTAGTATAATAAAAAAATTATAAAAATTCCTTGTTTACCTTTTAAGAATTTTTAATTATTAATTTTATTAAATTTATGTTTATTTCATAATTTTAAGTTAAAGTCGATGGCGGCCCCCTAAATCGAACCAATGTTCACCTTACGTTTGTTTTTTTAAAGCCCAACAGAAATCTATTGAAATTTGATTCTTACATAGCTACGTGACTTTTTGACAACCTTGTAATTTAATTTGTTTGAAAAATAACCAAGGAACAATTGGACTTCCTGGCACGTGCAGTGTACTCCAAGCGAAAATATCCGCTATAAAAATGGCAGCAAACTGGCTGAAGTTTCACAAGATATCGAGAAATATCTGTATTTTTATTGACAGCAAAGTTCCCATAAGATCTATATGCGGGTATATATGCGACATCGACTAGATCGATCCAGTAGCGGAATATGAAGCTTTTTTCTATAGGGAACTTCTAGGTATTGATCGGACAACATGGATAAATGAATCCACATGTCGAATTTTTAGAACTATCTGGCCCACTTATGATGGGCGGAGGACTAACTCGCTTTACTCGTACTCTAGAGTGAAAGTGAAACTGTTAGTTTCGGTAATTATAGAACACTGTATTTTAGGGACTCATGCGCGTAGAATGGGTCTTCTGTCTAATGACTTGTAATAATATGGAGAAAGAATCAGTATTTCCTCTACTCTGTGAATGCCCGCCATTATCAGAGATTAGGAAGGCTATACTAGGCTCTCCGACTCTTAATTACGATGACTTTAGCAAATTTGATTTAAAGTCACTATTTTCTTTTCTTGTAGGATCAAGTTGCTTTGGTAAAGCAATGTTGTAGTCGGTGTAACTATGTGCTTGCAAATCTTCACTTGGGACAATGGATTCTATTATCACGGACCCAAGCTAGATAAAGAACAGGCACAACCTAATATAAAGAACAGATTTGTTTACACAATGAATGTTCAAAAACATATGGTACGTTTACTTTCGTAGATTAGTTGCTTCTTCATTCTACGTAGCGTAGAAAAGTTGACTGTTTGGGCACTTGACTCGTTCTATTCCTATACTGCTTTCAACAGGTAAACAGACGGACTGACATAGCTAGATCGACTCATCAAATTATAGGCTCTTAAACGATTGTTTCGACATGTTATACACGGAATGAAAAAACCAATATACTTTATGATGGTGTTATAAAAACGAGAAAGAAAGAAAGTCAACATCAAAATTTGGGGAAGGTCTTTTATGGGACCTATAGCCAATAGTGAACCGATACTCTCGCATTACATGTAATGCATATTTTTTTTTAACATGCATAGGCATTATATTATGTTGATACTGATATTTATATGAGATTCTTACTGTAAGGTGATTGCAATTACAGTTTCCATTCATATAAAATTTTGTGTCAAATATTAACTTTTTACCAACATGTTTGGAGTATATTTACGTAAAAGTAATTTTCAAAAGAGCGGTTTATATGGGAGCCTTGGTCAATTATGGATTTATATTTATATAGAAGTACTTATAGCGAATTTCATTAAAATTTTTTGCCAAATAATGACGTTAAACCCTATTACAAGAGAATATTTGTATGGGGCCAAGGTGAAATAATGTACCGATCATATAACCAATTTCAATATAATTCGTCGTTGACCTAATAGAAAATTATGTGCTAAATTTAAATGAAATATTTTTAAAATTTGCAACCTTTATTTTTATAATATTCACATATTTATATATTATTCACATGGTAAAGTAATCTCAAAAAGAAGTTTTTTGGAAAGAATCCCGTAACTTTAGAACTGCTGGATATATTTTAATGAAATTTTACATGGACAATCCTGAAAAGCCGAAAATTTCTCTAAAATTTTCTCTGAATTCAGTACAAACAATTTTCGTGCAAGAATCATATACATACCTATGTGGTTTAGATAAAACATATCCACATTATCAAAAAAAAAAAAAAAAAAAAAAAAAAACGCGAATGTTATTTTCAGCTCTACTAGGCGCGGATCCACGGAGAGGGAAATTTCCCTTTTTCGCTTTTTTTAAAAGAAAAATCTTAATGAAAAAAAATAAGTAAATAGTTGTAACAATCATTCTACTTTCCTCCCCCAAAATCTTGAATTGCATCTGCGTCTGAGCTCGACCCACAATCAATTTTTTAATCTTTACGTCATATGAAATGTGGTCGGTAAGGTGGATGAAAATTCGTTATGATCAGTCCATTATTTAACATAGCCCCTATAAAAATGTCCTCCCAGAAAAGGGACTTTCGATCATAAATACCTTAAATATAGCAATATTTTAATGCAGCTATATTTTAATGAAATAATATAAATAGTTCATTAAAAACCAGCCTATAATTGACTATAGTTTCCATAAAAATTTTCTTTAAGAAAATCACTTTAAGCAGCATAAATACAATTAAAATGTTAGTATCAAGTTAATATTCGACACAAATAAGTTTTATATAAATATATATAATAGTGACAAATTTTAGGAATATCAGTCCATAATTTACCCTAGCCTTCATATAAGAACCATTTTCGGGAATCACCCAAAAGTGATTATTATAAATTGTTTTCATACACTAAGGAAAAAATATTTCAAAATCCATAACGTTTGTGGTCGCATTGGCAACTTAAGGTATTGGCTTCATGATACGGTTTTTTAACAAATTTTAAATAAAAATATTGAATGGGTGTAATCTTGGTACCAATTGGTTTCGATATTCTTTAACGATTTGAACACACAGTGTTGAATTTGAACACATATGGGGCATTTCATTTTACATTTAATACAAATATCTGAATTTTGTTCCACATAATGGTGTAGGCTATCGTATGGTTGGGCTTGGCCGTCGATATCTTTTGTTTGTTTAAGTTTTTTTAGTGAATTTTTTATTAAATAAAATATAATACCTATTATTTCTTCTGAGTGCTTCTTCTGCTTCCTTTTTTTCAATTTAATACTTTTACAGATTTCTTAAACTTGAGCCATTTTATTTTAACTTTCATAACTTTTCAACTTTTTTTTCTTTAAATTACTGCTTTTATTTTAAGAAGAAAAACCCATTGATCTTATTTTCAAAACATTGACTATAATTTATGGTTTATTTTAAATTAAATAAATTTTCCAAATGAAAGTGTCCTTTTTTTGTCCTTTATATCACTAACAACAAGTCATTAAATTCAAATTTTAAGTTGACTACAAATTTACGTTACTATTAAAACTTAGAACAATGTATTTAGTTATGTACGTATGTATATGTATGATAAAGTGCATATGTAAGAACAACTAAAAGGACTCTTAAACTTATATATACATGTGTACATACACATACATACATAGACAATAACACATTATAATCGTTTACGACGTTGATAACTAATTGCAATGTAAATAAATTACCAGTATACAAGTATTTAGAAGTAAGTTTCATAATACAAATACATATGTATGTATGTGTATATTGTCATATGTATGAGTGTATATGTTAAGATATTATAAAACGGACATTAAAACGGAAAAGCCTTGTAACAAAATCTACACTTCCTGATAACCAACAAATTCTGGAATGTACAACCTATTTTTTATTATTAAAAAACCAGGAAAATTATATTAAAATGTTTTTATTTTTATTATTTTTAACTTAAATATTCTATTACTCTCGTGCCTTATATGACCCATCTAAGACAATTCATCTAGAGAAATTTTCAGTTTTAAAAATATGTGTAGAGTTTAAGTTAAAATTGCAGACATGTTTCATTTTCTGTCCATATGAATTTTAACACACGTACATGTATTACAAAATAAGTATCCTTCACAACAATTAGTGTTGCATGCTGTTGTATTGCCTTCAATGTTGTATGTGTTATATGGAGAAAATCCTTTTTACTCTCTAACTTTCTAACACTTTGTCTTTTCAGCTTGGGTGCCTACAAAACACTTAAAGGCTTCTTTTATTTCTATGTTGCCGTTGTTGTTGTTTGTTGAAAGTAGTTGCATGTTATAAAATTCTTGTTATTTTTTATACAGTTGAGAGCTAGTAATGAAAGTTTTTTTTAAAGTATTGAAAAATAAAACAACATATACCAACAAACATAAAATTCCTTTAAACCACTTGCACACACACACACACAATTTCACACGCAGTTTTGGGTTATAAACTTTATTTTTAGAAAAAATATTTTCATAGTCAATGTCCTACAGAGAATAAGTCTATAACTTTTAAATTCCAACACTTATATAAATTTGAGTTCATATGGGTATAAAAGTTTTTAGTTTTTTTTTTGCTCTCTTTTCGGCCTTGTGTTTTTGAGTAAAACCTTAATTTTTATTAGTGTCTACAAATTTTCATGTTATTGTTGTTTTTTACTTCTACAGTTTGTTGCAAAGTTTAAGGCAATTTTTGTTTTGTTTCTTTTCGAGTATTAGTATTATTTATTATTACATTAAATGTAGCCTGATATATTAGTATGTATGTTGGAAAAATGTTAACTGGAAAAATAAGGACTGGGCACGAAAAATCCGTGCTGGTAACTGGATAATATTTGTCATTATATCCTTCTGTCTGTTGAAATCAGTTTTTAGAAAGTCTCATTTATCGAATATACAATGTTGGAAAAAATAATAGGGATGACGCTCACTTTCGCAAACAGTTTCTACTTAATTTAATCATATTGGTTTCGTGTTTATGATTAATGTCTTTGGTAAATAAATTTGAAAATGGGTCGTTCATTGTATTAAATCTGAAATAAAAAAAAATATTCTTCAATTAAATTCGGACGGGTTATTAATTAGAAAAATTGCACAGATAATGAAGTATTCCAAAACTAAAGTATTCAATTACATTCATTCGAAAAAAAAAATTATGAAAAAAAGGTAGAAAGCGTTAAACGTCAGCGAGTTTTGACCAACGTTTGGTTCGACTTTCCAAAAATAACCCCTTTATGTTACCAAGTAGCCTTAAAAATGTATTGTGTGCTTCAGTGAAAAGTATCGAGAAAAGTACCAATGTTCAGCAAGAAAAACGTACTTAAAAGGTTGGAATTTGGCAGGCAACACCTGTGCCATAAAAACTGGAACAAATATAACAAAAAACCGACAAACATGGTGGTGGTTCTATAATGCTATGGGCATGTTTTTCGGCCTCTGGAGTTGGTCCAATAGTTTGAATTCGGGAGAAAATGAATGCTAAATGACTATATAGACATTCTCCAGAGTAAAATTCTTCCATTTCCTGAGGATGAAATGCCACTGAGATGAGAATTCATGTGGGATAATGATCCCAAGCATTCCGCTAGAAGCGTCAAAACGTGGTTTCAGCAGAATGAGGTGCCTGTAATGGAGTGACTTTAAATCAAAAAATAAACATGAGTTGTGGGAAAAAATTCAAAAAACCTGTTACTCAATTTCGACCGAGGTATGTGCGAATATTGTGTAATATATGAATCGCCGTTGTCAGAAAGTTATAAAAATGAAAAGATCTACAACCAAGTATTGAAAAAGTATTTGGAAGTGATAGTAATGTTAAAAGAATAAAAAAATGTTCAAAAACATTAAGGGTCCCTATTATTGTTATAGGCCTTTAAAAACTGGCAGAATGGGTTCCTAATTTTTGCTTTATAACTTTTGATTATCAATATATAGTGTAACCTCCATAACTTTACAAATAGCGATTTATAGGGAGATTTAGAATCAATTCGAAAAAAGTGCATTAGAGGCTTAGTACTTATGCATACCATGTATCTGAATTGACGGTGAAATTCCGTATTCAATTTTTCACTTCAAAGAGATGACTTTAAAATAATTATAAAATTTTAAAGTGGTAAATTTATTATAAAAGATAGAAATCACCCAACTCTCAAAAAATAAAACGCCGAAAATCCCAAAAATTTTGTTTTTTTACATTTTCGGTCATAAAATCCACATTTTTCGATGTCTCGGAAAATTTAATTGTAAATTCTTAACAACATAATATGGATTTCTAAACTGCATTTCGTTTGCCGATTTGTGATTTTAGCAAATATCGACTAAAGTCAAAACTTTCACTTAAAATGAGGGAGGGTATGTTCCTTGATCACTTGAGTTATTGTTTTTTATTTGAATTTCATCTCTGTGATGATACATTTCCGAAAAATATAAAATTATTGTATAATGAAGAAAATTTTATTTTAGAGAAAAAACCAGAGAATTTACCTTTAAAAAAAAAACCTATTTTGAACTCCTTTAGCTACGTCATTGAGATGTCTATTGGCTCTCCCTTCTTAACTTAACATTGTTTATCACTCTGCTAAGCCTGTACCAAATTTCATGTAAATGGAATGGGCCGATCAGAATTTACTGATTTATTTCCAAAAATTTTTGATTCTGTCACCTTGTGAAACTATTGATCTTAAAGTTTTGACTTTTTGCACCCACCATTAATATGATGGTATATTGATTTTGTCAATCCGAGTGTAGTTATGGGCAAAAGTTGACACGTTAACTAAATTTTGCAGATTTAGTCCAAGGACCAATGTAAACTCAAAAAAAAAAAAATGGAGGTTGTTTGCCCAATTTACTCACCCATCTGCCATATGAGCAAAATACTTGAAACACAGGATGTTCGCTGTAGCTTCGATTCATAGTTTTCTGTTGCTATCTCTTAAAAAAGTATGTACGATAGCGTAGCTTTTTACGGAAGTTCGAGGAACCATATAAACTTGGAAACCAAAAAAGGCCGCGATCCGCCCACTTTACCGCTCATCTCCCATAAACGGTTAAAAGTCAACGAAATTTTGTACGGATGGTTCAAGGATAAATATAAAATCGGAAACAAAAATGGTCGTAGTCCATCCACTTTACCCCTAACATCCCTAAATATAACGTAATATTTGAAAAATTTGATGGTGGCTACATAGATTCGGCTTAGCCGTATACAACATTCGCGCTTGTTTATATTTAATTGAAATTATTTGAAAGTTCTTAGAAAAATATAATTTTTAGTTTTTAATTAGGATCTCGTATACCTTTTTTAATAACTCTTCGATTAGACATTTGGTAGTTGTTTCAGTGACTTTTTTGTTACAGTTTTTGTATTAAATTTGCTTTAAATTTGCGAGCTCTATTATTGGCCTTCAAATTTTTCTGTGGCATTCATGATGGAATTTTTTAGATTAGTCGGGGTTCACGCACAGCAATTTTTTTTGCCGCAATTCTGACTTTGTAGATGAGAGAGGTGAAGAGAATGTAAAAGTTTAGTATTCTCTTCTCTAAAAGAAAAAATATGAGTGTGAACCCGGGCTTATATATGTTTTCAACACACTAGTTTTAACTTTTTGCACCAAATAGTCAGAACACTGAGCTAACTGGTATTGCTTCCGAAACTTATGAGACAAACCTGGTGTTAAGATTTTTTTGAACGCACTCCATAATTGAGACAATAAATATTGCCTCTAAATCTCTAATATCTACTACTAGTTTGTATTAAGAATAAAATCAAAAAACATTTTTCCTTAGGTTTGTATCACTACTACCCGAGCCATATTTCTAGAAACCATACATAAGATGCCATTTATGGTCTGAATAGCCTCTATTCCTGTGAATTCATTGATGGATCCAGGGTGTTTTTGGACCACAATACTTACTCTTCAATAAAACGAGGAATGATTTTAATAGAAATCAAATCCAAATCTTTTATCGGGCCAAAACTTTAATGCCTTAAATTATAAGTAAAGTTTTAAGACGTAAAATCTTTAAAAATATTTATTTAGAATTTAGTTTATTAAAAAACTCCTTTAAAAATGTTTTTGTATAGCATAGATTTTGGCGCTTAACATACATACTAACGTGCTACATATACAACTAACTTTTTGTAATTTGTTTTACTCAAAACACACATGGAAATATAAATCTCCTTATATACATGTATATGTGTGTTTAAGTAAATAAGTATTTTGTTTAAAGTCATACCTAAATTTTATAAAATATAAAACCTATGTTTATAAATATGTTATTTTATATGTAAAACTAATGCATTGTTTCATTTTATACATACGAGTATTAAAAGGATGTTGTTTTGCATACAACCAAACAACATCTACTTGCATTTTGCTGTTTAATACTCCCAGGATATGTTGATGTATTTAAGAGTGTATGTAAGAATTTATGTATGCTTTTCTATGTACATATACAATGTATGCTGCTGCCTATAAGATAAGCCGTTTGCTGTAGGAAACAGGATGCTAAATTATTTGTTTCTGTTCTTCCTACTCCTCATCTCATCTTGTTTGTAGTTGTTATTATATCAAAAGTTTTCTTAGGGGATGTGTTTCTCTTTTCTGCGTGTTTTTGTTGTATGCATTTTAGTTGCCAGCTAGCACAAGACCTAAGAGTTTTGCCTAGATTTGCACAAACAATAATTTGATTTAAAATGTTTGCGGTCCATAATTTCTCATGAGTAAATAAACTGAGTAATAAATGTTTTTCTATATTTATTTTGTAATGGTGTTTAAGACTGCAATTTAGTGTTGGCAAACAAATATCTAACAAAAGCCATTTATGATCTAAAATGTTTACTTTTAGGTAGATTTAAGAGTAAATCATTGGCATAATTATTGATTTTAAGATGGAGAAGAAATAAAGAATTTAAAATTAAATTTTATAATGAAAACAAACTTTTTAAAAATACCAAAAGAACTATGCTAATTATAAAAATGGCATGGTCTTGTTCGTTTACCTGTACACAGAAAAAAATATAAAATCAATCATCAAATATGTCAGTAAATAATTCATTCATTCAATTAAAAACTTGGTTAAATTTACACTTCTCATCGAAACTATTGTATAAATTATTAAAAACTGTAAGAAATTAAAAACTAAAAAATTCCAATTAAAAAATTAATCAAATCAATGAATTAAGAAATTATGAAATATAAAATCTTACTTAAATTTGTTTCTTATATCAGTTTTATTTGAATTTCTTAAATTAATGCAAATTTAAACAACTGCGTTGATTGAAAAATATATGGTAATATTTTTTTCTGTGTAGCTAATTGTGTTTTGATACTTATATTACGATTAAAATGAAACATATATGGAAGATAGGTAAAATTATGGACCGATTTTCGTAAAATTTTGCACTATAACTTGTCTATATACATAATAGGGATACTTTAATATATTCTTACTATTACTATTCCATAAATATTAAATACATAAAATTGAATAACTTCAAATATTTTAAGTTATCAAGCAAAAATAGCCCGGGTTCACACACAGCAATTTTTCTTGTCGCAATTTTGAGTTTATAGGAGAGAAAGGAGAAGAGAATAGTAAACTTTTACATTATTTTTACCTCTCTCGTCTACAAGTCAGAATTCATCCCACAAGATTCGCACATACCTCTGGCGGAATTGAGTACCAGGTTTCTTGAATTTTTTAACACATCCCTTCTTTATTTCTTGATTTAAAGCTATCAATTTTATTTTTGAGGACATCCTAGAAAAACCCCAATGAGGTTTTTGGCGGCCACTTCATTACAGGCACCTCATTCGGCTGAAACCACGTTTTGACGCTTCTAACGGAATGCTTATGATCATTACCTTGCATGAATTCCCATTTTAGTGACATTTCATCTTCAGCAAATGGAAACACTTTATATTGGAGAATGTCTATATAGTAAGTAGCATTAATCTTTTTCTGAAGCCAAACTATTGGACCAACTCCAGAGACCAAAAAATTATACATTATTATAAGCTTTTTTCGGTATATTTTGGATCAAATTCAGCATGATTTTTCCATCAGATCCAAATAAATTGACTTTTGTTCCGTCTGATCATAGTACGTTGTTCCAGTGGTACTTTTTTCGGACTGCGTTACATTAATCCGACACCCGGCAGCCTATTTCTTATGGCTCGACTTGTCACTGAAGCACAGAATTAATTTTTAAGTCTACTTGAAGATATAAAGTGGTTATTTTTGGAAAGTCGAACAAAAGGTTGGTCAAAACGCGCTGAAGTTTTACACTTTCTACCTGTACTTTCATGACTTTTTTTCGAATGCATGCCATTAAATACTTTAGTTTTGAAACAATTTATTATCTGTGCAATTTTTCTGCTACTTTTTTGAAAATCAGCCGTTTTAA
>MINK01044943.1:0-11850 GCA_001735545.1 Phormia regina
CAACTCAAGCTTTTGGGGGAGGAAAATAGAATGATTTTTCTCAACTATTTCCTCAAAATATTTGTTTTAGTATATATTTTATATTAAGCACTTTAATTTTGGGGAGGGAAATTTCCTTTTTTCCCTCCCCGTGGATCCGCGCCTGCTTGAATAAAATCAAGATTTATGCATCAATTTTGAAGATACGTAGCTTATTTTATTTGCAACATTACCGACTTTAATGATAAGCTGAAACATTTTCGATGCCTTCATTTATTTAAAGAAATTTTAGTAACAAAAAAATCAAAAATTTTCCACGAAAAAAATCTTTTTTTTCTGACATTTGTTACAAAATAACATAAAAACTATTGAGCACATGAAAAAATTAAGTTGGAGATATTTTTATTATGCATCTTTTGGTCTAACACTTACGTCAATCGCACACTCCATTCTTGAGTTAAAAGGACATATACTAGACTATATTTAATGTTTAGCACTTCAAAATACATCAAGTTCATTTAACTATTGGTCTTTGGTAGAGGATTTATTTTTGTCTACCAGTGTAATTTATAATTTTTATATATTTCCTATAATTAATTTTAATGTATTTACTTTGACTGCTCATATTTTCTTATTTAATATTTAATTAAATTTATATTTATTTCTAAACCTATGCTTAAGTATATATTTAACAACTCATTAAATTTAATATCATTTATAGTTACAAATAGTATTAGTAAAGGACTTTATTTAATTGTTCTTAAAATTGTTATTAATTATTTGTAAACCCAAACAGATAAGACTTCTTTTTACCCTTTTAAGGGACACTTAATTGAAGCAGTAGTAATCATTAAATCATATAAGGACTAAAGTAACTTTCACCTTTTTAATAGGTTTTAATCAATTTCCGTTTCCTTATTAAACACCTACATATAAATATACAAACACACACACTTACACACACATATATATATAGCTATAAGCATAAGTTATTTGTGGCACAATTCATATATAAACCAAAAAATAATCTCCTTTCCTCTTTTCTTAGCAATTAAAGCTTAGACAGACTGTTTTTGTAAGTATTGACTATATGGTATGATTAAATAAATATATTTAATTGTATTTTATAGGCTTTTGTTGTATGTATATATGTATAGTAAATGTATATGAGTATGCTTATATGAAATGTATGTATGTTTATAGTTAACCATTTAATTCTTAACATACGAGCTAAGGCTCATAGGAAACATTTACAATCCGATTATGTTTTTACTATCGTCGGTACTTTTTCTCTTTCTTTAAATTCAATATAAATTTATTTCTACAGGTGGAGGTTAATAAAAAAAAGGTTGTATTTAAATCCCCCTCTTGATTGTAGTTTATAATACACTGAAAAAAATCATTTGCCATACAAATGTATGAGATATAGCTTAATTTGACTAGAGGAGGCCAACTTTCTGTGGGGATTTAAGAAAAAGTGTAAAGGTTTCTATCAAGTATTTGGTATCTAAGAAAAGGTTAGAATATGGACATTTGTAATTTTTAAAAGAAAAATTATTAAAATGTAATTAAATAGCAGAATTTTTTGAAGAACTAAAATTTTAGGATTTTTGTAATTATTTGTTTAAATAAAATAAATATTCAGAAATTAATAAAATTTAAATGAATTGCTATATTTTACTGAAATTTCCGTATAATATGTATAAATTTGTCGTAAAATCAAAGCACTAAAAAAATTCCCAATTTTTTTCATTAAAATACCCAAAATCTCAATCTGTATGAAACGTGTTAAAAAATATTAATTTTTTTCATGGAAATGGTCACCCTGTCTTTATAAGAAGCCTCACTTTTATTTTAATGATAAATCCTTTAGAAAATATACTTGCATGTACTATTTTTCTTATATATTAATCGTGATATATTCAGTTGAAATATCAATATTCAGTTGAAAATGATCAAGTCATTTTCATATATATCCCAATATTTTCAACAGATTTTATAATATTTTTGGCAATTTATTACAAAAACAAAATTGCCTATGGAATAAAGAAATTTTTAAGTCGATATATTTATTGAGTTAAAAAATAAACGATTTCGAATTGACAAGTTTGTGAAAATTAATAAACAGACGGACGGACGGAAGGACAGACATTAGAATTCCTTAAAAGAGTCTTAAAGTTTCGACTCATTTAACCCAAATTGTATAGGTGGACGGACAGTTATTACCATTTGGCTAAAAGATATTTTTGAATTCTAAAAAAGCATTTTTTGCTAACCAATAAATAGAAAATATAAAACGTGATCTTCAAAATTCTTATATTACCTTTCTCTAAATTAGGCATAATTTTCGAATCATTTAACCCATTTTCGACGGTTATTATCATTCAGACAAAAAACAGCTCATAATTCTGAAGGCATATTTTTTACTTACTGATATATAGGAGAATAAAACATGATCGTTAAAGTGTTGATATTATCTCTTCCTAATTATGATGGGACAAAAGTAGAAGGAGTTGTTGTATCAAAATGAAACTTGGTACACATATTATTTTATTCTTAGACTGATTAAATACGAAGTTTTGAAAAAATTTGAGCAAGGACACGCCTACCTCCCATATATCCAAAAGTTTAAAAACTAAATTTTTCTAAAATACTGATCTGAATTTTACCAAAATTTGTGACAACCAAAATACTGCACAGAATTCCACGTGATTAAAGTAAAATATAGATTATTTATGTTTTTGACAATTTTTATTTAAATCAGAACAAGAACCCGCCTACCTGCCATACATCCTGAAATGAAAAAAAAAACGCATTTCTGGCTAACATACCGTTTTTAATTTTCCAAAAATAGAAGAAGGTATCGCAGAAATTTGTCCATACATTACTTTGGATACAGAGTAGCTATATACAAAGTTTTGACAAAATCGGAGTAAGAACACGCCTAACTCCCATGTATTCTGAAATTGGAAAACGCATTTATGAGAGCTATTGGAAATGGATTTTTTTTATAGATCAGACAATATTTTATTTAATAACAGTAAGTGCATACCAACCTCCTACAAGCCCTATCTTTATTAGATATTATTTTAACGTGTGCAACCATATTTTATGTTGAGTAAATCATTAATTTGCTTAATTTCGCCCGAAACTTTTATATTTTCAATATTTTATTGAATTCTAAAGGAACGTCGATTTAACAACACGAAGTTTTCAACATTAAGAAATCTTTACTTTTGTGTAGTAAAAGGAAATTTAAAAATTTTTTAATTGTGACAAAAAATATATTTAAAAAAACAATACGACATTTTAGTATCAAGTAAAAATAATTGTGCAATAATTAATTAATACTCCATCGAATTCATGTAATTTTTGTATTAAAATTTAAAAATTCTCTATAATTAGCGCCATCTGGAGGATTTTTGGCGTAATATTTTAGGTGCAAAAAATATAGTTTTATATTCCTTGTTGGCTTTTTAAGTTTCGGATAATTTTTTGTAATTATTTTATTTAAATTTAGCAAAATGTATAACGTAAACTTTAAGAACACTTTGAAATTGTAGTAAAAACAGAAAATAAGACTCTTTTTCAATTAAATTTTTTGTAAAGTTTTGGCAAGGGATAGGCTGTAAAAGTTTTTTAATCTGGTAAATAACTATAAAAACTTATATAAAACGTAAAAAAATATATAATTTTTTATATATTTTTTTATATCCTTCATTAAATTTAAGGAGTTTTTAGTTTTTAGGTAAAAAATATCTGTGAATTTGAATAATAATATGTAGATATTTGAAAAATAATATTTAAAAGATAATATTAGTTTTAATTTAGCAATATACTGGGGTTATGAAAAAACTAAAGTTTGACGTAATTTTTTTTAAATGAATTTTTGACGATTTTTTTTCTTAAAACAGTTTAAAGCCAGCTTTTTGATTTATTAATATTAGCTTTAAATTCTCGGATTTTAGCGCCCTCTATTAGCCACAAAAATAACTTTATTGAAAACAATATTTTTATAGGATATGATGTATGTTTTTAGCTTTCCAAAAACATATATTTCAACTCAATTTGAAGTGCTTTTTTTATTTATTTATGTCTATGGAACAAAGCAATGTGCGGATTACATTACATTTCTACCCAAAAAAAAAAAAAATCATAAAATTCTAGGACTTAATTTTTTGTATTTACCTAATAATCAATAGAATATAAAACATGATCATTAGATATTCTTAGATTTAATAGCCATGTTTGACTTCTTTTATCCCAATGTGCAAAGTATTTTATGGAAATCTTGACTCTTAATTCTGTATAATAATTTTTTTCAGTGTTTATATAACATGCACCCTAACACTAAATTTACCTGTAAATACAAAAGTTTGTAAAAGACTAATGTTAAGTTATAACCCAGCAAACAAATTCTCAATATATTAGTTTGAAAATATAATTCAAAATATTTACCTTTTTAAATGATAATTAATGTGTTAAGCTACATAAGTTTTCATCCTTTTTAAATCATGTTTTTTGTTTATCCTTTTAAAATCCTTGAGCATATTTATATAAATATGGTTACAAGATAAAAGAAATGTTTGCTGGGTAATATCAATGCAAGCGTGTTAGTAGATTTGTGTCATGTGTCTGTCTATCGAATAAGACAAACGTCTTTTATTCAATGATCTAGAATTAATTACATTTGACAGACGAACAATTTTTCCTGTCATTTTATTGTTTATATAAAAGAGCTAGTTAGTGTTTTATTTTATTTATTTTTTTTCTATTCTATTCTTTTGTTTTATTTCATTTTATTCTTTATATATATTTTTCTTAGTATCTATTGGATTTTCAAATTATTTTTTTTTTGTTTTTGTATTTAGTCTATATATTTTTGTTAGTATTTTTTTTCTACTTCTTGAGGTTTCTATTACATTTTATATTCTTGCGTTTTTATTGGATTTTTTTGGATTTTCTTAAGAGTATATATGTGTATATGTATGTGTGTGTATGTAAAAACGTTTCATCTAGTATTTAGCTGTAGGGTTATTGTATTACTATTATGTCTTCCATTTTTTTCCTTATTTGCAACATAACTTGTTAGATTGTGTATTTATATAATGGTTAGGAGAAACAAAAAAATGGTTGCTGGTTTTTCTTGTTTCTATTCATCATCATCATCTTCTTCTTGTTGCCTTATTTAAGTTTGTCTAGCTGTCTTTAAACAAAAAGCTTATCTTGTCAAATCGTTTGCTGACATTGTTAAGTCAATGTGGTCACTATTAGTTTCAATTGATCTTTTGGATTTTATTTCTTTTACTTTTTTTCTACTAAGTATTTTATTTTTTCTATTTCTTTCTTTTTTTCATTACATTTGCCAATATTTATTAAAGTCAATAAATGACTAGTGGTTTCGTTTGCTTGGCTGGTTATATCATTGAGGGATTTATGAAATTTTAATTGAAAAAAAAAAACCAACTAGTGGCGAAATAATTGTGTTTAGTTTGTTTTGTAGCGATAACTAAGAAATAATTCTTGAAATTTTATAGATATTTGATACTGTAGCAAAAGAAAATAGTTTTGATGTCATAAAATGTTGTTGCTGCTTAAATGGAAGTATTATATGAGGTTTATATGATATGATATATTTGTAAATAATAATGGTGATTGAGGGGTGTAAAAAGGGTGTAATAAATAAGATTTTGTGAGGCCAAAGAAGAAGAGAAGAGACAATTTCTAAGATTTTTTTAAAAGTCGGTAAATTCTGAAAAAGTTAATATTCGTACTCTATTGAATACCTTTTACTTAATTATTTTTTATAATTTTTGGCCTTTTTGACAAAATGGTGATGTCCGTCCGTCTGTCCGTTCGCCCATCAATCAAATTATTAATCCATATCGTTCCAAGGATTTTTTTTTTCGATTAACTTTATAAAACTTGGTTTTTCTTTACCCCTATTATAAAAGAAGTGATTGAAGTGGGCAAGAACTTATATTTTTTTATTTGTAGCTAACCCCTTACACTATATAATTATTTAAAAAAATTATCTCCTGGTCTTACCAAAAATGAGAAAAAAAAAAATTTACAAAAAATCATTAAATTTACTGTTCAAAAATTGAACATTGGGACGATATGGGTTAAAGCTAAAATGCTTAAAAATTAATTCTTAATTCTGGAAAAGAAGATCTTACAGTTTAATAATCATGTTTTATTTTTCTATTTTTTAGAAATTAAACAAATCCATTTTTAGAATTATTAGATTCTAAAAATGGATTTGAAAATGGTAATGTCTGTCCTTCCGTCTATATATTGTGATTTCAAAGGGACGAAATACTTTAGGAAAATTTAATGTTTGTATTTTGATGGTCAACAATTTTTTTATTTAAAAGTAAAAATTTCAAATTTAATTTGATATGCATTTTTTTTATTTTTTGATATTTTTCAACAAAATGGTAATGTCCGTCCGTCCGTCTGTCCGTTTGTGTTAATATTAGAGTTAAATGGTTTAAAAATTATGTCTTATTTCGAAAAAGGTGTTATGAACTTTTTAGTAATTGCGTTGTATTTTTGTAATTATTATGAAGTAAAAAAAATATTCTTAGGATAACAATATTATTTTGGAAATTATGGTAATGTCTGTCCTTCCGTCCATACATTGTGATTAAATGGTTCGGAAATAGCACTTAATAGCACTTTTTTATTTATAAGAAAAGAATGCACAAAATTTTATATTTTATTTGGTATACATTTTTAAGAATCTTTTAATTAATTTCGACTGAATGGTAATGTCCGTCCCTCCGTCTGTTCGTTTGTTTTAATATTAGAGTTAAATAGGTCAATAATTAAGCTTAATACTGGGAGATATTATATTAACAGTTTAATGATCGCATTATATTTTTCTATTTATGAGAAAGTAAAGAAACTCCTTGTGACCTGTAAGTTTATTTTTGATAAAACGGTAATGTCTGTCCTTCCGACCATACATTGTCATTAAATGGCTCGGAAATAACAGTTACTTCAGGAAAAGCTGATATCCGTATTTTGTTGATCACATTTTCATTTTTTTTTTATTTATAAGCAAAAATTATACTTTTAGGATTTTTAAACTTTATTTATAATTTTTAAATTGTTTCCGTCCATCTGTCTGTCCGTCAGTTTAAATATTGGACTTTAATGGTTTAAAAATTATGTTTAAATCTGGAAATAATGATATTAACAATTTTGTGATCGCATAATATTTTTCCGTATTTTGATGATCACATTTTAATATTTTTATTTATAAGTAAAAATAATGCTTTTATAATTCTAAATTTTATTACGAATTTTTAAATTTTTTTTCATAGAATATCCGTCTGTCTGTCCATCAATCTAAATATTGGCAAATGGGTTAAAAGTTATGTCTAATTCTGCAAAAGGTGTTATCTAGTTTCCAATGATTTCGTTATATTTTTATATTTATTAGAAAGTAAAAAGAAATCATTCTTAGAATTATAGGGATATTTTTGACTGCATGATTATATCCTTCTTTGGATCCAGGCAGAATCGAAATTTTTTAGAAATAAGTCTGTGACTTTTAATCGGCTGATTGGATTTTCTGCTATATACATAGCAGAAAAGAGTACAATCTTAAGTTTCGTAGGTAGACTGAACAAAGCCCACAGGGGAGGAGCTAAAGGAGCTTAAAAGTTGGCCACAGAAATTTTTAATTGGAGAAGCATCGCATTTTTTTTGGTATTAAATCTGTAACTTCATATCGGCTGATTGGATTTCCATGAAATTTGTTACATTAGAGTAGAATACAATCTTAAGTTTGGATGAGCGAACAGATCTTACAGTAGAGGAGCTAAAGGAGGTCAAAGTTGGGTGCACAAATTTTTTAATTGCTTGCAAAATTTGTGTCCAATTTCAAATATTTTTTTAATACATTATTGTAGGCACTGATAAGATCTAGAAAACATGATGGCATATACTAATTATTTCTTATGGTTTTTGAGTTATTTGCATTTGATAATAATTTTATACTTTTCTGAAAGATATTTTCACGGAGAAGACTATAAAATATAAAGAAATGCTAATAACTCAAATAGCCAAGGTACACACTCTCCCAAATTTGACCCATTTTATATGAAAGTTTTGACTTTAGTCTATATTTTCTCAAATTTCAAAGCAGCAATTGACAAACAGAATACAGTTTAAGAATCTGTATACGAGACTTTTTAAAAATGTGGATTTTATAGGCGAAAATTAAAAAAAAAAATTTAGGAATTTCAGGGTTTTTTTTTTTTTTTTTTTTTTTTTTTTTTTGAATTGTGGGCTTCCTTTTACAAAAATCTTAAATTTGCATCAGCTGGAAATTTCGTTAAGATATTTTTTATAACAAAGATTTTATTACAGATAGAATATTTAGAGTTTCTGAAAAAATGTTTGGTAAAAATATTATTTTAATGGCAAAAACCAGAAAAACTTTAAACTCGATTTTTTTCATTTAAATTACATTTCTTAGCTGACATAATTCTTAGTTGTTACAGAAAAATATTGAAATCAATATCTTTTTTAGAAACGAAAGTATGCCACTTTAACATTTTATAAGCCACAGAAAAAGTATCAGTATTTAATCCATGATAAAATTTGATTTTTGTTCTGGATTTTATACTCTTTTTTTTTAAGTTTTCAAAATAAGTCTAAAAGCAAATTTGTGCAAATAAAGTTCGGAGGAGCTTGGGGCAAAGGCTATCCCCAAACCCTATTCAAACGTTATCAATTTTCTAAATATTTTTTAATTTTTTATTGTTAATATCTCAAATTTAAAAGCTGGTATAGACATTAATTTATTTGTATAATATATCTCCATATGTAGGCTTAAACATCCAAAAAGTATTTTCTAAAATACGCTCTTAATAACGACAGGGTGACCATTTTAAGGGAAAAAATAAATTTTTTAAACATATTTTATAGGAATGGGTATTTTGGGTATTTCTATATAAACAATTGGGAGTTTTCTTTATTCTGTGAATTTACGATATTATTAGACATATTGTGCTGAAATTTCAATATAATATAATTATTGGTTTATTTTTAATTAAAATTTAAATATTAAATTTATTTTTCTCCAAAAACCGCAAAGATGCTAAATTTTAAGTATTTTGAAAAAATTCCACTATTTTTATAATTTTCCTTGTCATTTTTTATAAATTGTTAATCTTTATATTTTAACATTTTCTTAGATACCAAATACTTGTATAAATATTTTACACTTTTGCTTAAAATTTAACAGAAACTTGGCCTCCTTCAGCCAAATTATGATGTTTTTCATACATTTATAAGGCAAATGTAAGCTGCTCAAAAACAACTCATTTATAGAAAATGTTTTGTTCTTTATCACTAAAATATTAAATACATAATTTATATAAAATAATATTTACAATATTTTATTTTAATTATTAAAAAAAAAAAAGCCATTAAAAATCCCTACTCTAGCCCCTCACACTTAAAATCCTTATTATTACCTAAAATTCATTTCATAGCATTTAATGGAAAATTATTTTATTTTTTTTTTCTCCGAAAATAAAAAAGAAAACAAAATTATAATTTTTATTTAATTTTTACACTTTGAACAGTAATAAATCATATTAATTTTATGGCCACATTATTAAAATGGCTTAATAACAATTCGCATTTCATTTCGTTTAAATTTTGTAAATGTTGAGTATGCATGTATGTGTGTGTGTTTTTTTGTTTTTGTTCCTGTTTTGCTTTTATTGTTATAAAACAAATTTTACCCTATTAGTTGATTATAAATTTCATAATAACCATGTTTTAATATAGAATTTAACACAAACATAAGTATTTTAATATATACACACATACATACCCACACACACACAAATATTGTAACATGTATGTTTATGTGTATGTGCATGAATATAAACAGCATGCTGTGCAATTCAAACTGTAATTAATTTCAAGTGATTTCATACAATTTCAGACTAAAGAGTTAAACGGATGCGTTGTAAATATCCTTTTATCAAATTACAAACAATAACTATGAATAAATGGTTGTGGATACGGATGTTCTAGTATATTTTTATATACATATGTATGTATGTATGTTTGTATGTATTGCAAAAAAAGGATAGAGAATGCTTCGATGCTTGTATATTTGTTTGTGTATATACGTATGATTATTTGGTTTATTTTGTTGGCTGGCTATTGCGTTTGGATGTTCGTTTGTATTTAAATGTTTGGCTACCATGAGCAACCAATATTCAAATACCATTAACAATTTTTAGTTATATAAAACAATAAACCCGTTAAAGAAAATCAGGATCAGGCAACAAAAGTGTTGGTAGCAGCAACCTCAGTGAAGTGTGTGTTATTTTTTGTTGTTCGATTGTTTTTGAAACGCAGTAAGCAAATGAAAGTAAGAGAGAAGAAAAAAAAAAATACAATAATAAAATTGATTGTTTTGCTTTTAACAAAAGAACAGCACCTGCAAAAAAAATAGAATTTTTAAAAGAAATTGAAATTATAGACAACGACAAAAAGTTGAGCTACAAAATTATAGCAGCAGCAAATACACATACATATATAAATACAAATTAAATTTTTCAATATATTGGTTAAAATCTAAAGTTAAAATTAGAAACAAAATAGTCTAATATAAAAACCAAAACAAGGCTATACCATTAAAACGAGAGTTTAAATTTTCGCCTAAAAGTATGCTTTCATATTTTCACATTTATAAATCTTTTTGGAAATAAATCCGTAACTTCTGATCGGCTGGTTGGATTTTGTGTAAACCTAGCAGAGGAGTGTAAAATGTTAAGTTTATATTGGTCAGGGGTGGAGCACTGATGTAAACAATTTTTAATCACATGCTAAGCTTTTGTTTCTCGTCCGATTTCAAATATTGTGTAGGCCCAAATAAGACCTATAATATTTGTGTTTGAATTTTTAAGCACCATAATTTTACATGTTCTTGGTCCATTTTTTTTTTCATATATATCCTAGCATTTTATTTCATTTTATTAGTTTTTCTTAATTAGTTAACCCTCCGTCATGCACATGTATCTGGCCAGATATTTTACGAATTTAACTGTGATTTAAATATATTTCTATTTTGACTGTGGTGAAGGGATTTAGGAAATAAGGTGTTTTATATTTTTGTCATTTTCTGAAAGACGGGATTTCAGAAAAACGTATAGATGTAATTTTGAGAAGTTCTGCACGTTTCTGGTTGAGAAATTTAATTTTGAGTTTGTAAAAAAATCATTGTTGCTTTCGGCAATTCTGTAAATTAAACTAAATTGTTATAACCTTCACACCAGGCAACTTTTTAAAAATACCCATAATTTCAAAAGTAAAAATTTTGACCTTTAACCCCCCGTTATGCATATGTATCTGGCCAGGTATTTTACGAATTTAACTGTGATTTAAATATATTTCTACTTTGGCTAGGGGTTTAAGTCTCCAGGTACCCTCTACAAATATTGTTGCGTATCGTTTTATGAAAAAAACACATAAAAAAAAACAAGAAACAAAATTAATGTGGATTTCTTCATCTATACATCGTATACGTAGCGCATGTATCTGGCCAGATACACACACATTTTGTATGAAGAGTTTGGTTCTTCTAATATTGAAAAACGAATGAACAACATTCACATCATTACTTTATAACTACCAAATTTTATTGAAATAAACTTTATAACAACTTTTTTCTTTTTTGAAATTAAACACAAAAATATTTTTGTTTTGTTTAAATTCTCATTAAAATTTTTTTGCATGGGTAGGTGGTTTAGCATGTACTAAGGACAAAAAAATATAAAATATATATCTGCCTGGCGTGATAACAATATAACAATGTAATATTATCACTAAAAT
>MINK01045320.1:0-13069 GCA_001735545.1 Phormia regina
ATAATTTGACATTAATCGGTTATTAACCGATAAACTTAAAACCTCGAATAATTATTTGTTAAATAAACCGAATAATTGGAAAGCCCGATTAATTGGATACTCTAATAGACGGACATGGTTAAATCGACACAAAAAGTGATTCTGAGTCGAACGGTATACTTCAAAGTGGAGTACGGTTTTAAAAATAAACACTTTTTGGCCCCAGAACAATTATTTTTGCATTTTATAGTAAATATATAGTATCTTAATTCAATTATTAATTATTGAAATATTAGCTTTTTTGTAGAACTTTTTTTTATTCCCCCAAAATTAATTAAACTAATTTTCTCTTACAGGAATATGAATGGGATGAAAGCGTAAAATCTTATTTGCTAAGCAGTTTCTTTTGGGGTTATGTAATAACACAAGTACCTGGAGGCTATTTATCCCATAAATATGGCGCAAAATTTACATTCTTCTTTGGCGTATTAATCTGTTCAGTATTGGCTTTATTAACACCTTTCTTTGCCGAAATTGGTAATTGGCCTCTACTGCTAATACTACGTTCTGTACAAGGACTTTGTCAAGGTATGATATTTCCTTCGACTCATACATTTCTCTCAAAATGGGCACCAGCAGAAGAAAGAGGACGTTTAGTGAGCTATTGTTATTCGGGTGCACAATTCGGTACAGTCATAATGTTATCAATAAGTGGTTTTATTGCTTCATCATGGATGGGTTGGCCAAGTATATTCTATGTATCCGGTTTAGCTGGTCTAGTTTGGTCTATCTTTTGGTATTTCTATTGTGCCAGTACACCCGCCGAACATCCTACTATTACCGCAAATGAACGACGTTATATTGAATCATCTGGACCAGGACGAAGACCTTCAGATGCGGGTCGTATAGAGGCATCAGAATTGAAGACACCTTGGTTAAAAATATTCACCTCGTTACCTTTTCTAACTTTGCTTATAGTACATTGTGCCAATAATTGGGGTTTCTGGACTTTATTAACCGAAATACCCACATATATGAAAAATATTCTAGGCATGGATATACGCAGTAATGGACCACTTTCGGCTTTACCTTATTTGGCCATGACTTTGCTATCATATGGTTTTATATTTTTGGCAGATATAATAAATCATAATAGTGTTATGCCTTTGTTTTTCTCACGTAAACTCTTCAATACCTTGGGCATGTGGATACCCATGATGGCCTTAATAGGTTTAGGCTATATAACCACGGGCGATAGTACAAAATTGGCCATAGCTTTGCTAACTATAGCAGTGGGTGCTAATGCTGCTACATATTTGGGTTTTCAGGTCAATCACATAGATTTATCACCAAATTTTGCTGGTACCTTAATGGGCATAACAAATTGTGCAGCCAATATAATGAGCATTATAGCACCTCTAACAGTGGGCTTAATAGTAACAGATGAGGTAATAATTTATAAAAAAAAAAAAAAAAATTAAATAGAGATTTTTATTTGCTATATTTTTTTTTTATTTACAGACAAATCCTTTGCAGTGGCGTATTGTATTTTATATAACAGCTGGTTTTTATTTCTTTGGCAATTTATTGTTCATAATTTTTGGTCGCACTAGCCCACGTGCATGGAATGTGCCTCCAACTTTAACTCGTTCCTCGTCGTCATCAGCATCTCTAGTGAATGCCTCTAATGCTGAAAATGGTTTACAAGCTTCGGAAACTGATCCTTTGCAACCAAATGCAACTTAATTAAATGGAATTGCTTTTATTTAATGGTGCTTTTATCAATCAAATGTGATTAATTTTAATGCTAAAATATCTCTATCTTTTTAAATTTATTTATATCTATAAATAATAAGTATTTATGTATGTATTTAGCCATTATTTATTAATAATTAATACTTATTTATTTTTATATAAATCAATACGCATCCTTTTTCAAGACCTCCATCTCAGAAGTTCGTTTAACATGACAA
This sequence comes from Phormia regina, assembly GCA_001735545.1. NCBI lineage: Eukaryota > Metazoa > Arthropoda > Insecta > Diptera > Calliphoridae > Phormia > Phormia regina. Next base: position 1,953 of record MINK01045320.1, read on the forward strand.
TAATATTTGAAAAAAAAAAAATCGGTCAATTAGGTTTAATTTGTTGCGAACAATAAAAAAAAATTTAAATTTTATTTATAATATTTTTATTATAAAATTCGAATATATCAACAAATAATAGAATCCTTTAAATCAAACGCTTCTTTTGTATCTAAGAAAATAAATTCAGACATTTTTTTTATCGATGTAAATGTAATTTTGTATTTAAGTTTAAATATTAGTTGCTTATTTAACAATATTGAACAATATATAACTTGTTGTTAATTCAATAAAAATGTTAATTAAATATGTATATAAATAGAGCAAATTTTAAATTAATATACAAATTTTTGACACATAAAAAATGGAATTAAGTCAATTAAATTAATTTCAGTTAAAATATTAACAAAATCTGTTGACAAGTTTTTGTATTATCGACCAACTAAAATTTACAAGCTTTAGAATTTTGTTTCGCATCGGATCTAAAATTTGTAGGGTGGTTCCAAATCGATTTTTTTGGAAATACTTAATTCTGTAACTTGTGAACCGTTGCACAGGGATTTCAAAACGCTTTTCTTGAAAATAATAAATAATAAATATTGAACCGCTAAAATTTCACATGGTCAAAGGTGAGGTATTTTTGAGTTGATAAGGAGGAGTACAATTTCCTAGCGGCAAAGGAGGTGGGGGTATGTGGCCATCTTGGGAATGATTTTTTTAAGTTTAGGAGATATTCAATTTTATTCTCGTTTTCTTTTTTCTAGTTTTATTTTAACTTGTTAGGCTTAATATAGCCCAAGTTTATGAATCATTTAAAAAGTTATATTAATCTAGTTAGAACTTTAATTTTTTCTTTGTTTTCCATAAAGGTGGCAATATTTGTTCACTAATAAAATTAGTTTTTTGTTCTGGTCTTTATCATATTTTTAATATTTTCAAGAAATAAATCTTAATGTAAATGCGTGTAAAGTAAATCCCGAGGAGTTTGGGACAAAGGTCAGCCCACAAGTCCTATCCAAATATCAATTTTGGTTAATTATTTTTTATGTTTTCAAAAGTTAAAGCTGCGATCGAAACAAAATTACTTTGACCATATAGTTTCCCAGCAGGAAAATATGTTAGTGCTTCCCTCCAACAGGCCTTTTCAAATGCCTCCGAACAAATTTTAAACACATTTCTTTGTGCCTTCTGTGAAAATTTCTTAAAGAATGCCTCGACTTCCTTTAAAAAAATCCCGTACTAACTCTTGCTTCCATTTAATTACATGCAAAATAGAAGGTGTCACTCACCTACTAACTTTCTCATTACAAACAGAAACAATTTTAATTACGAGACTTATTTATAGTGTCGATAAAGTTGGAAGTCCGCATGCCTTTTTTTAAATATATTTCATACTCTTTGTTAATAGCATTCAAAGTATAAAAGAGAGTATTTATTTATTTAAGAGTCCTTGATATTTCGCTTCTTTTTGGAAGGGAAAAGGGAAGGCCTTGCCTCCAATGATACGCCGTGTAAAAAAGAAATAGTGTTGCAATGCGAGTGGCAGGCTTTGTAGATCCAATATAAGGCATTTTGTAATTTATCTTTAGCCCTTCTATTTCCAAATGGGTTTATAAGTAAGGTATACACCATAGATACCCACGCATACTAACGCAACACATGTAATTATGTTAGTAAAAGAGAAAAAAAAAATGCACTAAAAGCAAAAATGGGTGAATTAAATAAAATTTGTCATCAACTTTAATGGTTAAAAAATAAATATTAAACACTCAGAAAAGAACACAAATTTATTGAAACTTCTTTGCTAAATTTAAAATATAAGGAAATAAATAATTTTATTTTTATATATTAAATAACAAAATCTAATGTAAGTGATAAATTTATATTATTTCAAGGCTTAATTATAAAAATTAATTGTTAAAATATTTTCCCTTGTCTAATTTTATAAAAACAATGTTTAACTAGAAAAATTCAAAGTTATTTTCCTATATAATGTAGAATTTTTTTAAGTGCATTTGTGTACTCATCGCTCTCTGCGAAGAATAAATGAAAGAGAATAAGAATATGTGTGAAGTTCTCAACATAAAAGTATACCGTTAGACTCAGAATTACTTTCTGAGTAGATTTAAATATGTCCGTCCGTCCATCTTGTTGGCTGGCTGTCCATGTAAAGCTTGTGTGCATACGTTTCGTCGTGTATTTTACAACATGAGAATTTTTGTATGAAATTTGTTTTTAAGTTTCGTGCTTTATTCTTGGCTTCTAAATTTTGTTGCAGCAATGCGGTCTGGAACATTTTGGATTCTATATGTTTTCAACTACGCTAACAGGGGTGCTTTTCTGTCAGAAGTGTTTGGATTTATTTTTTCATTATGCTTTCAATTTTCTTGACCTGCAAAATCATGTGAACCATTTTTCTCTCCTAACCTTGTTCCCTATCAATGGTCGAATTGTCCTGATACCAGGGTACACTGAACAGGTTAATCGTCGGCCCAGCTGATTTTGTTTTGGTGTCGCAGATCTGTCAAATTTTATTTATTTTTTATTGTTTACATAAAGAAACAAAAAATAATATTGAATGCATTGTAATGTATTTTAATCAGTTGCTTTTGACACTTCAATTACACAAAAGAGAGACAAAAACTTGGGTTGTTGTATTTGTTGCCTCGACGATTATACCCGTTTAGTGTGCCCTGCCTGATACCATTTAATAACAGTTTATGAACAGATATTTAATTATAAGGAATTTTAGGTCTAAGCAAATTTTACTCTCATTTTTGGTGTCGCTAATGCTAAGGAATCTTAACGCAAATACGTGTAAAATAAAATTAGATGCGGTTTTCCCTCAAGGACTATTCTAACTTTATCAATTTTGTAGGTTGGGTGGGCAGCTCACCATACTAAGTGAGTTCACTCGGAGGCTCATTGTGTGTTCCCTGAGAATAAAAACCCACCATTGCTAATTTTCTCGCTTAGGTCCATCTAGTGTGGACAACTCACAAAAGACTGCTTAATGATACATCTCTCATTTTGCAACTAAAACAACACAACGGATTCTCAGAAGCTCTCATTTTTACACTCTCATTTTTATACCGACAGAGTAGTATTGTCGCTGTTGCCGTTGGTGCAAAATTAATCACATAAGTTTTCATTACATTTATATAGGAAGGAAAGAGATAGAAAGACATCCACCACCACTTGCTTGTGTTTGGGCTCTAAAATGAAAAACTCAATTATTCCAAATTTTATCTTGATTTCACTTTTATGATCATTATTAAAAAGGAATTAACATATTTGTCGTCAAAAGAAAAATTGGTAAGTATTGTTGTAAAAACTATAATTCTCTGATACTGTAGTTTTAGCGATTAAAAAAAGAAAAGAAGAAACATGTAAAATTATATTTTTAATTTTTTTTTTATTATTTTTATTTTTTTATATCGTACAATTTATTATTATTTTATATTTTCTTCACTTTTTTTTATTATATTACAAAACTTAAAACTACATAATACTAAACTTATATAATGAAACGTTCAATATTTTTATAAACAAAATTTTTACTAACTTCATATTTATATGGATCGTTGAAGTAAAATTCAATGATTTTGAAAGAAAAAAGAATAAAGAAAACTATACTTTCATAGAAATGAAATTATTAGAAAAAAGAAAGTTGAGAGAGAGAGAGAGAGAGAGAGAAAGATACGTTTAAAAGCAAAGTGTAATTAAATGAGTTTGTTTATACTAAAAGCTAAATAGATTTTATTCAATTAAAAAAAATCTAAAGAAAGCTAAGATGTTTTGTTTTAATAATTATAATAATAGATATGAGTAAATATGACTTTTTTCGTTTACTTAGAAAAAGAATGACACATAACGTCACTAAGGAAATCTTCATAGAGAGAGAGAGAGATAAGAAGAGAGAAATAATTTTTGAATTTATCACAATCTCTATATATGTTAAAGATACTCTTCTACTGGACCCTCTCTCTCTCTCTTTGTGAATTACACTCTTACTACACTCTTTGCCAAAAACTAAAGCCAGCTATAGAAGAGTTTTCATTTTTAAAGGAATTTTCATTTTAAGTGACGAACATGAAGATGAATTAGCGTGAAAGCAGTTATGAATGTGAAATAATTACGTTGTATTAATTTAATTTGTGATTAGATGGTAAATCCTCAGATTTTATGCAACGTCCTCTATAGCAGATTTCAGCCTCTGATGTTTCTTCCTGTTGGACCGGCGAAGAAGTAGCATAGACTACATGTTTCATTAGTTCTCGATGGAAGGCCTTTTTATCTTCTACTGACATGGGTTCAGTAATGGAAACAAGATCTATTGCTGAAGCTGTAGTAGTTTCAACTTTTGGTCTCTTAATGTGCGTATACTCTTGACGACGTTTACCCACCGCCGCCAAAGCAGCAGTCACTGCGGTATCATCACTTTCTTCAATGGAGAAAAGTTCATGCAGTTGTTTCTTAACTTCTGAGAAGAGACTAGGTTGAATTTCCAAATCATCTTCCATGGCCATATCATCATCCATACGACGGGTGGCACTTTCTTCTTGGTTTCCCAACTCTTGTGTTCTCTCAGTTACCGTTTTAGTTTCTTCCACACTCATGGGTACTGTGGTAGCTATAGATTCTTGGGGTCTAACAGTTGACATGCTATATTCTTCCATAGAAGTTATGGGCATGGGTGTGGTACTAATGGGATTATACATAGAGTTTATTTCAGCTGCTGTAGTCATGGGTGTAGTGGAACCCGGTTTGTCTGTGTTGTGTAGAGAATTGTAAAGTTGGGAGCCTAAGTTTTGAGATTCAGCTGTTTCAAAACTTTCACCATTGCCATTATTGGAGTTAGCCGAAGAGGAAGAGGAGGAAATACGTGTCTTCTTCCATTTACCGCGTCGTAAGATACGATTGGCAATTGTAGTTTTTTGTGCCTCAAAAATGGTACCATCGGTAGAAAGTTCAGGATTCATAGTGGTTTCCATGGGTTTATCTTCAGGGGCCTTGCCCATAACTTCTTCTAAAAGTTCAGCAAAGGATTTTTCGGGTCTGTTGGAAAATAGAAATAAAAAAAAATTTAATGGATATTAATTGCTTTACAAGTGATTTTGTTCTCCTTTCTGACTTACTTTAAATTGGGTTGCTTCATGCTATTAGCTGATGGTCCATAATTGGCTGAAACTTTAATTTCATAATTTTCCTTGTTATCGCTTACGGGTCCAGCTGTTACTATTTCGGGTTCATTTTCAAATTTATGTTGATTTCTAGTCTCTTTGGGGTTAATGGGTTTGAAACTATTTGAAGGACCTACTTTAGCCGAAGGAGACCATTGAGATTCTTGACCTTCCAATTGGAATTTTTGTTTATAACGACGTCTGGGGCTCTTTATTAAAAACAAATAAATGAATGAATGTATAAATAAATTTATTTTTTGCGAGAACTTACATCATTTTCGTATAAATCTTGATTGAACCGGTTCAATTTGCGATAATTTTGTTTAGGTTGCTCAGTAGGTTCATTGTCTTCTTCGGGTGCTGGAGTGGGGGAAGCTGGATGCAAAGGACGACGTGTACGGGCACGTACCTTGATAACCTTGCGGGGTGGCAAACGATTGCGAGTCTTAGTATTAAAAAAAATATATATTAGAAATGTTTATTATTATCATGATCAACGCAAAACTTACCGCTGGTTTATCTTCTTCAGCTGGTGTGGTAGTGGTTGGTGTCTCCGTTGTGGTGCTTCTCAATCTGGGATAGTTTCTTCTTATGAAAGGAGAACGCCTAGTTGTTATAATGACCGGAGGTTCAGTAGTAGTAGTGGTTGTAGTTGTTGTAGTGGAGGTGGTAGTTGAAGGTGTTGTACTAGGCTCTGTAGTATAAACAGGATTGATTTCATTTCTTATTACTGGCTCAGTGGGATTAACATCTTCTTGATTGGGGAAATAACCAGGTCCATAATTATTTTTATATTCATTATATTGAGCAATTTGCATAGGTTCCAACAGGCCTGCGGGAAAATTATCATTATCTATGCTATTACTGGGTGTAACGGTATAGACTTGTTGAGTTTCCGCGGTAGGAGCTTCAGTAGTGGCAACTTCATATGTACTGGGTATGGCCGTGGGACTACTGCTGGGTCTACGTGAGGTATTGGGCTTGAAAACGGGATAATTTTGTTTCAACACATCACGTTGATAATCCAAATCTTCATTTTCATTTATTACTTTTCCCGAGCTATTATATTTCCTTTTAGGTTTAATTCTCAAAGTTTGTCTTTCTTCGGGTGTGGGCTGATAGCGTATACGATTAGGATTACGTATCAGGGGATTGCGGGCAGAAGAGGGACGCCTTGTAGTAGTAGTGGTGGTCTCATCATAATCCATATTTACTGAGCTGGGAGTGGAAGCTGTGTTGCGAGAACCAAATGGACGTCTGACACGATTAATAGGTCTTCTGGTGAAAGTTTCCGATTCCGAGTATGATACAGAGGAAGTTACTCTGGTAGCTACTGGTTTGCGTACACGATTAATGGGTCTTCTGGTGGGTCTAGTAGATGATTCTGGTTCCTGGGGTGTTACTGTGGTTTGTTCTTGGGTAGTTGTAGTCTGTTCTGAGGTACTTGAGGGTTGATCTTTCATCTCTTTGAGATTGTTAACTAAACCAGGGAAATTGGGTGTCAATTGTGGCAACTCCGAGGGCAGTTGATAAGGATTGGGTTCATATTCGACAGGACTATCGGTTATTTCATTTTGTATATAAGAAGGACGATGATTTGCAGGCAATTGATTATTCTTGACATGTTGCTGTAATTGAGGTTGCTGCAATTCAGGTTGTTGCAATTGTGGTTGCTGTAATTGTGGCTGCTGTAATTGTGGTTGTTGGAATTGTGGCTGCTGTTGTTGCTGCTGGCGTGGAGGTACCGTGTTATAGTCATCATCTTGTACTGGTGCTGCTGTGGGACTAAAGAATGTTATTCTTGGCTTATTTGTAGTGGTCTTGCTAATTTCATATTCCAAATTAACGGGTGTATATTGCACTTGTTCATAGGGTGGATTAGTTTGGGCTACAACCTGAGGACGTTGACGATGGGCTTGTTGCTTTCTATAGTATTGTTTCATACGATATTCCTCTTCAGCAGTTGTGGTGGGCACAGGAGGTCTAGTGGTAAGTCTGGGTTTTTCCTCTTGAACAGGTTGAGCAATTTGATTTATTTCGGGATACAAATGGCCACTGCCACCAGGATATTCTACTTGAGGATGGGTATTGTAGGAGAAATAATGTTGGGGTGCGGCTGTTGTTGAAGTTGTAGTAGAGCTGGTAGATGTAGTTGAAGTTGTCGATGTAGTAGAGGGTTTAGTTTGTAGCTTATAGAAATCATCAGTTGAGATATGATTTGGTATGGGATTGAATTGAGCATATGGATTGTTTAGTTGTTGTTGATTGAATGAGTTCTGTTCAATTCTAACCGATTGGGGTCTCTTCTTTTTGGGACGTTCTTTTTGCAATACTTGAGGTGAGGGAACTTCTTGTATGGGATCTTGATCATAGTAATAGTTAAACTTATTGCCTCTATTGAGTTGATGTTGAGATTTAACTCTTTGTGTAGAAGTACGTGGTCTATGGGTAGTGGTAGTCGTGCTGGTAGTGGTTGTTTGCTCTACCAGTTGTGGTCGAAGTTGTGGCTGAGGTTGGGGTTGATAGTATTGGACTTGAGCTTTCGTTTGACCTGACTTGGACAAATTGATGACAATTGAACCCACATGTGGCTCTGGTAATAGAATTTTATTAAAACCTCCAGGTGTACGATAACTTAAAGGAGCCACAAAGAAGGAAACATCGTTGATATCTTGAGAACCTTGTAATTGCGACAGATAGGGCAAATCGAATTTAGTATAACCATCAGGAATGGGCATACCCGAAGGACCCACAAAAATTTCTGGAGGATTTTGTGTGGGAGAATCTATGACAGAAATTGTTTTAGAGCTGCTCAAAATATCGACAACATCAGATTCTGCAGGATGAGCTGAGGTACGCAACAAGAACATGGCCAGTGGAGGTTGATGGGCTTTTGGCTTTGGTTTCGGAGTGGTAGGATATTGAGGATTAACAAAGTTCTGGAAGATATTGGCTGGTTTCAGGGAAGTAGTTTGAGGACGAATAGTGGTAGTGCTGGTTGTAAAATATTTCAGTTGTGGTTGTTGTCCCAAAGAGTCGGGTGTATAGAATTGATTTATTTGATAGGGATTTACAGTGGGTAAATTGTTGCTATATTTAGGAGCTGTGGTGAAGGGGTTTTGTGCTTGGACTTGAGGTTGTGGCTGTTGTTGTTGAACGGGTGTTTGAACCTGAGGCTGTTGTTGCTGTTGTACTGAAGGTTGAGACTGAGGTTGAGCCTGACTGAAGATATCATTATAGGGCACATATAAAAATTGATTATCTTGTTGTGGTGAAGGTGCAGAAGGAGCTGGACCTGATGGTATACTATTAAAGGGAGCTCTTAAAGAGAAGGGTGAGTTGCCTTGGTTATCAACTTGTGGAAATACTTGTGGCGATACAGATTGTAAAGGTGAGGCGGGGGTAGGTTTATTATCTTTGAAAAAGTTTTTCAAAGAAATGGGTTCACTGGATAAAAAGTTAGACTGTAAGGCGGGTTTCTGTTGTAAAGCCTGAGTCTGAGGCTTAGGTGGTACAGGATGGAACTCAGGAGGAAATACCGGCTGTTGATTAAATAATGGTGAATTAAACAATGTAGCTTGGGCACCATTTCCAAAAGCATGAGAAATCTGATAACCAGTATTTACACCCGAAGCAGCTCCCAAAGGTGCGGTATTAAGTCTTGAACCCTGTTGATTTAAAGGCATTTCAAATTTGAAAAACGATTGCGATGTAGGATCCTGACTTTGGAAACCATTTGTTTTAATACCAGCTCCAGGTTGTTTCAGTGACTGAGCTTGTGGCACATTGCCAAAGTTTTGGAATTGAAAAGGAAAATCAAAAGGTGAAGGCTTTTGTGAGACTGGAGCACCAAATCCCTTAGCAAAATCACTAAAATGACCATTTGAAGGAAAAGCTTGAGAATACGTCAAAACACGACCATTGCCAGAACGATCTTTAGTTTGTGTTGAACTATCGGCCGGTTGAGCCAAAGGAATCCAATCGAAACTATCGGATACACCAGGATCAGAAGCTTCCAATTGTCGTGACCATTTTTCTAAAGCCACAGCTTGATAGGGCAAAGCCAAAAGCCATATACAGGTACAGGCACATAAATATTGCAGGTGTCGCGTCATTGTTTAGCCTAAAAAGATACACATGAAATAAAGAAACAGGTTAGTTCTTATGAAATTACTACTAAACAATAAATCTTAAAAGATATACATATTTCTATAGATGTTATAGTCACGTTTTTTTGCAACGTGAGCTATATTATATATGAATTAGATTTTAATTAAACTTAACCATGGATCAATGATTAATTTAGGTATCGCAGGTTAGGTAAAAGAAAGTAAATTACATGAGATTGTTTAAAAATAGTATTTTTAAAGAAAATATTAGTAATGAACATATTATTTTTAAACAATCATTAAACAGTTTAAAAATATTACGTTTATTATTATTTTCCTTAAAGGTAAGAGCTTAACTCAGTTCAAGGCTAATTGATTTTTTTGCTACATTTATTGCTTCAAGAGCAGGTGTCTTTTAAGAAAACCTAAGCTATTTGCTTGTCAAATCTTATTATCTTTTTTTCTCACAAATAATATCCGCATGCAATTAACATCAAACATGATTTCTATCCCCTTTAAATATTTAAACATTTTTTGACAACTTTTATTTTAAAAATTTTTGAAATAATTTAACTATCAAATAAAAGTTTTAAAACGAATTACTTTCACTATTAAAACTTGTTAAAGTATTTACTTCAACAAGTTATGATAACAAAACAATAAATTATTTATGACCATTTAAAAAGTTGTAATGATAATAATGATGATGGTCATCATTATATGTATACAGATTGTCTGATTTAAAGATAATTATTTAATGCTTTTAAAGTTAAGGGCCCAAACAACAATGATGTATATAAATCAAATTCAAGTGCAGCTTAACAACAATATAAATTATAATATATTTTTAAATCCTATTGTTTAACAAATTATTATTAAAGGCGATTAAAGCCCTTATGATATACCGTTACATATATGCATATGTATTTATTTATGAATGTGTGTGTTATTATTATATTTTCCGTGGACGTAAGATGATTTTTGTTTCTAATTTCAAGTGCATAGAAAGAGTAAAAGTGAAATAATTTGAATTAAAAAAGTACTTGTACTGAAAATAAGAAATATCTCAAAAAAGAGTAGATATTATTATGAGTTTTTGTAATACACTGCAAAAATATTCTAATAACCACCTTAAACTATATCAATTGTCTCAGAATTACTTTCGGAGTTAATTTGACTATGTCCGTCCGTCTGTCTGGATGGGCGGCTGGTTGGTAGTCTATTGATGTAAACATTGTACAGTGAGGCAGAATTGAAATTTTTTTAAATAAATCTGTAACATCTGATCGGTTGATTGGTTTAAAATGTTAAGTTTGGAAGAGGAATCAAACCGAGTCTTCTAAGAGAGCTCAAAGTGGGGTACCTCTGACATATATTTTTTTAATCGTTTACCAAATATTTGTTTCTTGTCCGATTTCAAATATATTTATATATAATTGACGTACAAAAACATGTCCTATTTATTTCTTTAAATTTGTTTCATATATATCCTAATATTTTCGACCAATTTTATTAGTTTTTTCTTTAACTACTTAAAGAACAAAATTGCCAATTGATTAAGAAATTTTGAAGAAAAATTATTTAATTTTTAATATGAAAGTATCGGAAATTATGACTTTTTGTGGACTTTTTGTGTTTTTTGTTTTTTCACTAAAATAACATTTTCTTCAACAAAATATTATAATTTTATATTTTTCTGAAAGGTATCTTCACAGAGATGACTTTAAAATAAAATACAAGGAATTTAATACTTTACACAGAAAAAAGTAAAAATCGACTTCAATTATGAAATTTGTAATATTAATTAATTTTTAATTGATTTTGCTCTAATCATTAAAATGATAAT
>MINK01045330.1:0-12951 GCA_001735545.1 Phormia regina
ATTTTAAACGTTATTAATGGAAATATATGCTCTGGATTTTTAATTAATGAAATCTTATTTAATATACCTCAACACCCATTCCGCAATTTTTTACCCCTATCTGTGAAATTTTTTAGAAGAAATTATGCTGATGCAGATCCGCTAAGAAGAATGTGCAACACAGTTAATCAATTAAACAGATTTATTGATTTTTCATTAAATCCAAATAATGTAAAGAAATTAATAATAATCTTTTTAAAAACTCAGTAAAATATTTGTATTTATATTTATTGTTTTTATGTTCTTATTTTGTAAATTGTCTGTAAAGAAAATATCCATAGACAAAATAAATAATTAAATAAAAAACAAATTTATGATGTTCCCCAATATATTTCGATTCTACTGCTGACCGTTCGTGAGATGTACTATTTAAAAAAAGTTTTTTTTTTTCGTCTTTTTGATCTGGAACCGTGACTTCCCCTTATTATATATTATTACGGACTTAGCAATTAACATTAGTTTGTTCTTGCCAAAAGTGTATTATTTAGGTAATTTTCTTAAATTGATTTCAGTCCTGGAACTTAACTTTTCCATATACATACATACTAAGAGCATAGATAGAAGTATTCATTAGATATGTATATATTTTTAAGGAACGTAAATATTTAACTAAACCAACCACACTCTTTAAAATTAAATTTTATTTAAATTGTTCCCTCTAACTTTAGTTACTAAAAGATTTACATTTTGTTTTTTCTTTTGCCAAAGGTTTGTTTTGATTATATCAAACTAAAGCGTGAAAAGATAAAACAAGAAGTGGGAGTAACAACTCCCACTACTTGTTTAAAAAAAACAACACCAACTTAAAAATAAAAATCTCCAAGGAATAAAACGAAGAAGAGTGTATAAATTTTACCTTGCGGACATATTTTTAAAATTTGAATGGGTGTTGAGCATACTAAAAAGGAACTAGATAAAAAAAAAACAATATAAAGGAATGGACAGACAGACATACAATTATTACTTGTTTTTGTAGTTTGGCACCAAAACCAACCACATGCCATCATTCCTTTCTTGTTTTTGTGTTAAAAAAAAGGAATTCAATCCTTTTTTAGTCCGCCATGTTTTACATGGTAACCCTTTGTGTTGTTGTCATAAAATTGTTGTACTATAACAAATAAGTGTGTATGTAAATTTTTCATTTTTTATTTGTGTAAGTACGACTGTAACTGTGTGAGTAGAGTTTTAAAGGCATAAAATGCAAAATAGAAAAAAACTTGTTGTTTTATTTTGCCTTTTTCTTACTTCATATACATACACACATACATGCATAGATATATTTGTTGTAGTTGTTATTATTGCTGTTACTGTGGTAGTCGTTATTATTGTTGTTGTTGCTGTTGGCTGTTATTTTCTTTTATGTTTTTATGGAACCAACCAACACAAATTTTGTTGTTTCTATAGTTGGAGTGTTTTTACTTTCCGCTCATGCACCTTGTATGCGCATTTACATAAATTTTTTTTAAATATATTTGTATATACATTCTTATAAATTTATACATATATATTTATACATGTGTGTGTATCTATATACATATGTATGTATATTTCTATATGTGTATGTGCAAGCATGCCTGATACATTCAGACATACATACATACATACATATGTATGTATGCATGTATGTATTCATAATAAGTATTTATGTATATATAGGGGATTAGGCCGACTTGAAAGACCTCCCGGTATCTGTAGGCGGAAAAATCGGTATTGATTATGATTATAGACAATTTTGATAGTATAATATTACATTCATTGCAATATCAAATATGGTTATTACAGCTATATTATCGTTGCATAAATTCAACACACGTTTTATTAATTATAACATGGTTCTATTGCATTTATTTTATGTCTACAGAATTTATTTTATGTTTACAGCAATTATTTATATGTTTACAAATTTTATAATATTATGTTTGTGTTATATTAAGATATTTTTTTAAAATTATCATATAATTGTTTAGTGTTAGCAAACATATAAATAATTACGCCAAACATATAAATGAAATAAAATGTGAAGTAAAAAAATTTTTGTAAATTTCAAATTACAGCTTGAAATTTTAAATAAAAGTGAAATTTGGCACACGTTTTTTTATTTGGCCAAGAGCAAATCCTGAAAACCATACAAGTATCCGTTCAGAATTGGGGATTAACGCCTTAAATAATGCAATATTTTATTAAAATTCGGTACAAGAAAGTTCTGTAGAGTATACAAGTTTATGACAAGTTTTTATTAAAATAGGATAATAGGTGATCATGGCTCTCATACAAACCTCTCTTCCGAAAATCACTTTAATCTTTCAATTACAGTAATGAACCGGTCTCGCAGTACCAGTTGAGTATCACTTGACATCTAAAACGTTACCAAATTCCAGTTAAGAACTAGTTTACACAACACACTCACTATCTAACAGTTGAGAGTCAAATTCTAACATGTTTTTTAAGTGAACCAGTACGGTGGCCTATCCTGTGACCTGTCTCAGGAGACTAATTAGCCGTCGCCAACCCCATGTAAAAGTGAGACGTTCCTCTCATATAAAGCAACGGAGCTGGGACCGGTCACTAGCCCTGAAAACATGTCACGTGTTTAGTTTGAAGCGATTCTCTTTACTCTAGGGTTCATATATTCCATAAGTTGGTATCAAGTTAATATTCGACAATATAAGTGATCTAGACTAATGGTAACTTGACGCTATGAATATTTAGCTTTGGTGTTGATTTTCCTTGCTGACCGGCAAGGACGTTTTCTAGACGAATGTTTACCCCTAAATGCAATTGGACTTTTATTATTATTAAAGCATTTAGGATACTTTTTACTTTGTAACTTTATTAAATATATCCGTTTCGATTCCTTGTTTACATAAAAAAATGAATTTTCACTAATGAAACCTCTTTGCGGAGACCCTAGAAGATTAATTCGGATCCCTAAGGATTTGCGACCCCATTCATCTACTGGCCCATACAAAAATCCAAAACATCTTTTTAATCCTGCAAAATTATAATTTATTTTTGTGGCCTTTTAAATCTACATTCGTATGTTTTCATAATGTATGGATGTTTGTATAAATTTACAATCACACTTACGTTTACAAATTCACATACATATATTTTCATTTACATTTTTTACTCTTATAAAAACACACTCACCACTGACAAATGGCTTTGCCTTTTGCACAAAACTACAACAACAATGATTACATTCTGTTGGAGCTTTTCGTATAATCGTACATAGACCAAACAACCAACTAACACATATACAAATATAATTTTCAAATACTTACAGATACATATTATATACATACGTACATATGTATGTATTTGTGAGTGTGGTTGTTTATATATTAAAATGTATGAATAAAATTATAGGATATGAACAAAAAATTATGGACAAATAAAATAACTAAAAATAAAACAATCCGATATTAATTGCTATTATATTTATTTGTTTCTATCTACATATATTTTGTGTGGCATAATAAAATCTATTACCATGCCCCAAGGTTTTCAACCTTAAACTTCGTAAGTTTATTCAGCTTTTGTCATTTTGGTTTTTTATTTATATTGTCCATAATTTATTGTCTATATTAATTTAAAATATTCGTTGCGAATATTTGTATTTGAATATAGTAAGTATTATTTTTTGTTTGTGTCTTTTTTTTCCTGCAATATGTGGCTTCCACACATAAGTTTTCAATTGATATGCAAACTTAAAAGGGACCGCAAAAATTATGCTCAAGTGAATTCGAAATGTTAAAGAATAAAAAAAAGAGAAAAACGTACTTGGTGGTTCTTTGAGAAGGATCGACTAGAAATTTATATATTTCTCGTTGTGTGTGTGCGTCTGTTAGTTAAACTCATATTTATTTCTAGTTCTATATACAAAAACATAAATATGTAAATGTGTTGTGCATATTTTATATGTGACTTGAAATGTTGGTTTTCAATGTTTTTCTTTTATTTTTTTTAAATCTATAAATGTTAAATTCATAGTGTAGAATATTATAAATGTTTAAAAGTTGAATTTAACATAAAGTTTAGAAAAAACAAAATATTGCTATATATTATTTGAAGTTTCTTAATACTTATATAAACAATATAAAAGAGTTTTTTGCTACGTTTAGCCCTCGACCATTTACCTAATTTTCTAAAGTTTAGTTCTTCGAGAAAGAATATTTACGGAATTATGAAATATTAAAACTAAAGCCTAAAGGTAGTATTTTTTTTTTTAATAAAATTAATATTTAAACTTTAATACAATTTCAACAAATAATAAATTTAAGCAAAATATTTATAAACTTGCCCTAAAATCTATAATTAAAAATTAATACTTTTTTACATGAAAGTACCCACTCCTTATAAAACGTGTCAAAAAATTTACTTTTTTCATTAAAATGGTCACCTTGTCATTATGAAGAGCCTCTGAAAGAAAATATTTATTGGATGTATATCTTACATATGGAGCTCCAAAATAAAAATAATTTTAAGTCGATCCCAGGTTTATAATTAGAAAACTTAAAACAAATTTCAAAACTTACAAAATTTGGATAAGGTTTGTGAGCAGACCTTGGCCTCAAGCTCCTCAGAATTTACTTTACACACATTTGTGTTCAATTTATTTTTTTAAAGCTTCAAGGTATTTATAAAGTCCAACTAATTTGTCACTAAATAAATATTGTCATCTTTTTGGGAAAAAACCCAAAAATTTGAATTATTTTTAATTCCAATTTCAGATTTATATAAGTTTTTAACAGATTCATATATTTCATATGATCATTGCAGTAATATAATTAGAATTTTGTAAGGAATTTGCCGAATACTTAAAAAAAGTTAAGGGGCAATATTAATCCCTACGGTTAAAAAAAAAAAAAACGAGGCCAAATGAGGTAAGCATTTATTTCGACATAAATGTCTCTTAAACTAAAAGATATATAACACATGTTAAGTTATTTTTATAAAGATTTGCAAGGAGTACGTCATATAATTTTTTTTCTGTTTTTTTGTGTTAAACCACAAATAAATTTGTGGCGATTTTGCAACCAAATAATAATAATAAATAAAAAAAAACAACTGTACTCCTTCAAATGAACTCCGACCATGTAAAATTTTACTCTGATATCTCCAACGGTTCAAAAGTAACAGTTTTTTGCAACCAAGTGAAACTTTAAACGAAGAAGATCAAAAAAATTTCGCAGGCTGGAAAATGTTGTGGAAATTCGTACATGATATTAACTTCTACGTTCGTGGTCAAAACACTGTCTCACATATAGTCGCTGCGTTGTAAAAAAAATCCTAAGTGCAATTTTCCAAAAAAGAAATTTTATTACATCATCTGAAGGCATAATTCATCATCCAATTTCTTACTATTTTTTTTATCTCCATTCTAAGCTATTATCAACAAAATTCATTTAAACAAAATATTTATGTTTTTCACGTCTGAAAAGTTGATCAAAAAAGGACTTCTTCGTCAGGAATGTGTGCTTGTATTTTTAGTAACATATACGATAGTAAGTAATTTATTCATAATCTATTTACACAATCTCCTGTACAATATGTTACGATTGTGCCATAAATAATAGTAACTAAATCCAAACACCCTAAATATCACGGTTTTATCAATAATCATAATAATCATCATCAACTTTATCAGAATTGTAATCATACTCGCATCATAGCATTGCAAACACCACTCATACAACATACATACATACAAATATCGTACAAATGTATCCATGTGTGCCAATGTCAGATTTAAGATGAGTGAGTGTTTTTCACAATAATAATAAGGACCATGAAATAATGATGAGGAGTAGTAGGAAGAGGACAATTATGATGGTGTGAGTTGTGGTAATGGCAATAAATATTCATTATGATCGTAAATGCAACATCATCGGTTGACCACGAACACATACATACAAATGTAAAAAATAACATAAACTATAAGCCAGTATATATGAGTGACCATATAAATATAAACAACCAAATAACTGACTGGAGGAGGTCAGCTGATAAATACACATAATACGCCCTAGATATTTACTAACAAAAATAATTCTTTTTTTTTACACATACGTTACATGTTTGTATAAGAGCACTCGTTTGTGTAAGTTGTTGTAATAAATAGTCAACTCATTCATTTCTAAAGTATCTTTACAAAAGAAAAATTATGTTACAGAAAAAAAATATATTACAAAATCACATCAAAACCAATGATTATAGGTTTTTATCCTGTGTGACGAATTATGACTTTAATTCAATCACATAACAACAAAGTAGATCTCTTAAAGCTTCTAAATACTAAATACACACATATATATTAATAAAACAACTGTCACTACAATTGCTACTGTTAATGCTGCTCATTTAAGTTATAGCAACAGGGCGACACCAACAATAACAACATCAATTTGAAATATGGGGCGAGCAACATTGAAACATAAGCCATTAATCAAACTATTAGCGTTGAGTATTTCTTTTTTCCTTCTTCTTTCTATTTTCTCAGTTCTTCCTGACAATTTATATTTGTCAGCACAGTCATGACACACCCCCTTTTACGTCCCATACTTTTGGGTCTCTACTAGAATGCATTTCAATTTTTTGTTGTTGTTATTTTTATTATATTTTGCAATAGACTAAGCACAGAGGGGTTATTATTGTTACAGTAAATGTTGTTGTTATTTTTATATTTATTAAATTTTACGGCCCTTATAGACATAAAACATTTAGCATGTTTCGCGTACAAAAATACAATACATGAGAACTTTGTAGATGTGTTTAAAATTATAGCAGTGTTCTACTGTCTGTGAATGTAAGTAAGCCTGGTTTTTAGTACTTTTTCGAAATTGTTAAAATTTTTAACATGTAATTTAGACAAAACTACAGACTATAGTCTAAACTATAAGGAATATTTAAACCAACTGCGAAACTGAGGTTCCTTGAATTAAACCTCAATCACTGTAAGGCTGCTGTGACACCTGCTTTCACAGATAATCTGCGAAACTGGTGTTGATGTCGCCATAATATGCGAGCAGTATTAAAATATGCACAAACATCCGGTAAGAAAAAGTATAAATATGTTGGGGCTCTAAGAATCTTGACATAAAAGCCTTTATACAGGAGTTTTCATGGAATACAGAGCTCTTAGGAACAGCATCAAATAAAGCCAACCAAGTAATAAATAAGCTTAAAACAGAATGTGATGTCAAATCTGGCAACAAAATTATTGGTGTAATAAAATTAACAACCTAAGGAAGAAGTGCTATACCCGGAACACCCACGTAGAGATCACCTCCAAAATAGGATAGACGCTGCAGAAACAATCCCATTTGTAGCGGAAAAAAATTGATACAGATTTCAAAAAATATTGGATCGCCCTTAAAATGGCAGTTACGAAAAAGCCAAATATGTTTGCCGAAGTGTTTACCGAATGTTTAAAAGAAGGATTCCATCCAGATCTCAACCTTCTGGTGACCCATCATCCTATAGACCAATATTAGGGCCCCTGTTGTGGAATATCATGTACAACGGTGTGCTTATGATAGATATTCCAAAAGAGCCTACAATAATTGGTTTTGCGGATGATGTCGATGTGACAGTAACGGCAAGACATATCGACGAAATAAAGGTAATAGCTAAGTAACCCACACCATTGCAACATGGATGAAAAATGCCGGATTTCAATTAGCAGATCATAAGACTGAAGTATTTCTCATTACAAGCAGCCGAGTTCAAGAGAACATGAAGATAAAAGTCGAAAGCGTTTACTATAGTGGGAATGATTCATATAGACGATGAAGCAAAACGTATCTATGATCTTAAGAGAGGAGGATAGCCAAAGACAAAAGCAACATGTAAACTAGAGGGATACATCACTAAGACTATGGTAGTCCAAATGGGAATGAACTCAAATAGGAAGGTGGACATATAAGCTCATACCAAACATCGAAGTATGGATATACAGAAAACATGGAAAAATCAATTATTATTTAAGACAATTTATATTTGAACGTGAAGGTTTTACAAGCTATTTGAAATGTATCATGAAATTAGGGAAGGACATCTTATGGTGGTGGTTAACAAAGCCCATCCTGCCCTGCGATGTGATATCCCAGGGACAATCCCGCAGGGAGCGTGGATGACGAAGGAGGAGTCGGTAAGAATCCGACATAACCCATCGGATAGATTTCCACCTGCCTAATGAAAAAAGGGATCCAGGAAGTTGTCAACCTAAACCTAATATTGTCTAAACTATAGACTATAGTCTAAACAATAGACTACTGTCTAAACTAAAGAGTGTAATCTAAACAATAGACTATAGTCTGAACTATAGGCTACAGTCAAAATTATTGACTATCTATAGACTGAACTATAGACTACATTCTAAACAATAGCTTATAGTCTAAATAATGAACTATAGTCTATAGTTTAGACTATAGTGAAAACAATAGTCTAAACTATAGACTATAGTCTAAACTATAGACTATAATCTAAACTATAGACTATAGTGTAATCTATAGACTAAACATTAGGCTATAGACTAAACATTAGGCTATTGACTACACTATAGACTATATACACTTATATAAATCCTATATACCGATTTTAAGTCATAGTACGCTCAAAAAATAGATTTCTACCTGATGGAAAAACATGAAAGATTTGTGCTGGGCATGTCGAATTCCATAAGTCTATATATATATATATTGTTTTTTTGAAGGAGTACGATCATTTTACTCTTCTTTACTTATTGGATATTAAAAAAAATCTCATATTACATTGAAAAAGTAGATCGTTTGTGTCATAATTTATAGTAAATACTTCATGTTTCATAGAACAATAGACATTACTATTATTATAAACACATCTGTATGATGTAAGCATAAAAACTTAATGTACTTGTTCATAAAGGCCACTGTTAAATTCGTAAAAATTCATGATATTAAAGAAGGAGATATTTATGAGTTTCGAGGCGTAAAGTACCCAATGCGAATTAACTGTTGTACATTCCACTATGAGCAGGGTTCATTTATTAATTCTCCAAAAATATTTTGCTATAACATCCACCACTTTTTCTTCTATACAATTTAGAGTGTAAAAACAGATTTCGGATTCATCATCATCGTCATCCTCATTGTCGTACATGTAATTTTGTGTGTGTGTAATTCAGTTTATTATTATTTTTTTTTTGATAATCATGATAATGTGTCCTGTAATCAACTAATAAGGCTCATGTTGTTCCTTTTTCTTTCTGATATTATTGAATCTTAACTTTTAATAAAAAGGGGGATGTATGTGTGGCTGCTCTTTCATAAAATTCACTTTACACTCTTGGAAAATGTTTACTTAAAATATAAGCAGTGGGTTGGATTTTAATCTATTTTTATGGACAAAAATTGAATTTAACGCGTAATATTTTGTGCATTTACCATGTTTTTTGTGTGTTTGTCTAATTCATGTTATTGTAGATGATGATGATGATGATTATGTATGTGTGTGTGTTTCTTTTTTTTTTTTTTTTTGTGTTTGTCTAATTCATGTTATTGTAGATGATGATGATGATTATGTGTGTGTGTGTATGTTTTTTGAAAACTGCATTTGTTTAAGTGAATTTCGTTTGTTAAATCTGACAAGTGTTGGTTGGCCATAGGGTGGGTTGGTTGTCATCTTTGTATGTTTTTATGTTTATTACAGGTTCAATAATCCACTTTGCCTTTTAACTCTCTGCATTTTGGGAAGATTTTCTATGGTTCTAGTGCGAGTATTTTTTTTTTGCTGATAGTATCATGACCGTAACACATGTCACAAAATATCGAATTTAAGTGAATTTTATGATTTTCTTTCTATTTCATAGTCATTATTAGGTATTAATGTTTATGAATGCTGAAAAACTAAATATATTTGTATTTAGATAAAAGACATATGTAATTATCATAGAATATGGTTAAAATCTATGATAACCATATGACATTAGATTTTGATATAAAAAGCTTCCGGTAAATCTTATTGTTTGGTTTAAATTTATATATTTTTTTTTAATTTTTATGTTTATTATTGAGTTTTATTATAAAATAATTTAATGAGTATTTTAAAATTTAAAAATGAGTGTGGAAAGTCTTATAATTAAGATGAAGACTTTAATGCAAATGCATTAAAGTTTTTTTCTGAAGATTTTAATTAGATACTTTAATCAAAAATAGCAAAGCAAAGTGGCCCAAAACTCTTTTTTTTATTAATTCTGTAACTTGTGAACCATTTTAGATATCTGAATAAAGTTTAACTTATTCAGTGTTGGGATGTTTTTGAGAAGATTTGAAGTAGAACATATTCCTATCAGGCTAGGGGTTAGTATGTGGCCCCGAAATTTGGTTATCGCCAAGTTTAGTTAATCCGGATCAGCTTGGGGCAAAGATCTATTAACAAGCCCCATTCAAACTTTGTCAATTTTGAATTTTTAAATGTTTTTGTTAAGTTCTTAAATTGCAAAGCTGGGAGAAGCATTAAAATAATACAATTAAAGAACTTTATTTATATAATAAACTCAAATAAAGTATTTTCTGCCGGACGTATCTTATAACAATAAAGTGAAGATTTCAATGAATGAAGTCAATTTTTAAAAAAAAAAAATTTAGGATTGAGAGCTTTTACAATCCTGGGGATTCAATTTACTTGCATTTACGTTTAGATTTCTTTTGGAAACGTCAAAAATATTATATAATCGTGAACAAAAGAAATTATATCGTCCATTCCATAAAAGATTTATAAAAATTAAAATTTTTTATATTAAGTGTCTTCGGATTCTGATAATATTTGGCATAGTTATACCCTATGGAGCCATTTAAAAATCTCTATTTTTTGAATTTTGAAATTCACGAATTTATTTAAAAATATTTATTATGTCAAAAGACAAAAGGAATTTTTTTGGGTGTTCTCTCTTGGAATTGACGATATATTTTATTAACTTTATTTGGGATGTTTTTTTATTCATTTATTTTATTACCTACACATCACCGATAAATACCTCATTTGAGATATAACTTTCCTTATTCCAAGACACTTGTTATTAACATCAGACTTGACATTGTAACATTCTCTGGTACTCGGATTAAGTGCGAGCGTCAGGTGGATATTGGTCTGGTGAACATAGCGGCTTTACTCCGTCTGTTTCGGCACTACGACTTCAGTCGTCAATTCTGATATCAATGCTTCGCTTGCTAGTTGCGCCACTACGATCGTTCGTCGGATTCGGGACAGCGAATTATCGTTTGTCTTGGCACTCCAACTTCGGTTGTTAGTTTTGGCACAGCAAATTATAGTCTATCTTATCAGTCCAACTTCGATCGTTAGTTTCGGTACCTTGACTTCTGTCATCCATTTAGCCACAGCCAATTTTATTGCCTGTTATACCCATTAGATTAAATCTGAGTTTTCAAATTTAGCTTAAAGAGATCTGTATAATACCTGAGAATCTTCGATTCCACAACTACCAGTATTAGAATCCGAATAACATTAGAAGTAACCGATTGAATCTCTATCATAGTACTGCTATTAAAAATGATGTTGTTCCAATTCACATCAAAATTTCCACTGTAGTTTATTCTTATACAAAACTTGTGTTATTTTTGGATGAAAGGTTTATGTGCAGGGCATGGTTAATTATGGATCGAACTTCACAAAATTTGGTACAAAGATTTATAAATATAAATAGAACTTACTTGTACTAAACTTTATCAGAATATCAATATTTAAGGAATTTGTAGTTTATTCTTGGAGGATATTTGTATGGGAGTTAGTCAAGTAATAGACAGATCAAAACTAGTTTTAATAGAATGTGCCCTTGATAATCTAATTGACTTATCATTAAAATTTTAATACAAATACAAAGTTTACATGGATAGACAGTCACATGAGCGGACGGACTTCGTTAAATAGACTCAGGAAGTGATTCTGAGTCGTATGGTAGTGGAATGATGGTTTTTTTCTATGCGATACAAACAGCCACACAAACTCATAGTACTTTAACCACCTATGGTCCACGTATAAAAATACGTAGACTTTATCTAAATATATTAATCGCATTAAGTTTATACGATTTCTTTCGCTTTTGACTCGAGAAATATAGCTTATTAGTTGTAACATAGACGGTATGTATTTGGGATTAAAGTTACTTAGACTTACATAATATTTATTTTATTTAAATAACTACTTATCTAAGAAACTGTTTATTTAGAAATTTCTTCGTGTTTCAATTCACTTCTCATCGCTTAAGGCAATTTTATGGAATTTATTTAAAATTTTTCCACAATTTTAATGGGATTTTGGCATAAAAGAAATTACCATTAAATATTTCATTTAGTAAAAAAATAAAATAAAAATAATTGAAAGAAAATACTCTTTGAACTAAAAAGTGGTAAGAAGGTCTCCATTTATTTGTGTGTAATAAAAATAGAGCAATAATAATAAAGATGGCACCAAAGTGAAACCACATTGCATGTGTTATCGTCCAAATTGTTGTCGTTACAGACCGATAACAATATTTCAGATGTATTTTTTCCATTTTCATTTTTATTTTCAATTTTCTTTTTGTTTCTGTTTGTATCTTTTCCTTAGAGAATGACTGACATTTAATTTTCATGGGTTAAAGATGATTTTGGTAAGATGTTTCATGTGTATGTGTGAATGAATGTATGTTCTATTATATGTGTGGCTTAAAGATACTAACCAAAGTTACAAATTTGTTTTTTATTGTAATGATGATGATGATAAAAAAGTTTTAGAATTTGTAATGAACCCCAAAGACAAAAAAAAAAATAAAATAAAAATAAATGTGAAAATAAAGTAAAGAGTAACAAATTCATAGTTTTGTGCCTGTCAGTGTTTATCATGAAAGAAATTAGGAACATTTTAAGATAAAAA
>MINK01045434.1:0-10459 GCA_001735545.1 Phormia regina
TCGTAATATATAAATTATAGACAAAATGCAATAAACGTAAATTTACAAGTAGAATAATTGGCATTGCTAAATTATGTGGCGGAGGGAAAATCTAGGGGCGGAGGGAAAATAGTTTTTGGAGTGAAAGATTTTATAGTGAATTTAAGCATCAATCAAGAAAATCAAAAAAGATAAAAGGTGTTTTGAAAAAAATTAGCTTCATTTAATCATCTTTTTTAGCTATTGTATGCACTAAAACATTAAAAAATCATATTTTTTTAATCAAATTTTCAAGTGATAATTTATTTTAAAAAAAGATAATAGTTGTGATTTAAACTATTAAAAACATGCCACTGGCCTATAATTCGATAAGTTTGCCATTAATGCATTTATTTAGCTCATTGCAAGACTTTTACTGACGATTAATACTATAAAAGGATTTAAATACAGTCTATATTCCATATTTTATATCACTATTGCCGTAGTGTTTGACCAATGCTTCATTTGAGCATAACTGCATCCATTTTTGGTTTTTTGCAATTTCCCTCCGCCCTTAAGATTCTCCCTCCGCCCCTATATTTAAGCAGCGCCGAGTAGTTTAGTTTTTTATGCGTAATACATAAATGCTCAAATTTTTTTTTATATTCAAAAATGGTTTATCACTATCAATTTCGATCTTTATAACGGCTCAGTCTCAAACAAGTATCATTTTCATAAACTTCTAATATATATGATCAATCATTTAAAAAAATTGATAATCAAACAAATAAAAATTTGAATTGGAAGGGCATGCTTATTTTATGGTACGGTTGTTCTCAAATTTTCGGAGCGACACACAATGTTTATAACTCGCATACATATACTGATCAAATCTCAGCTTCTTATAGTTCTGGAGCCGAAAACGAGTACGAAATTTGTCCTACACTTTATACGTGTTTTTCTTGTTCAAACAATTTCCTATACGAAAATGTCTATATTTTTGACTCCGAAAAGAATAATACAATAGTGTGTCATTTATGTTGTAATGAAGACATTGTTGCAATCTTTGATTTAGACATGAATAACGTTAGCAAAAAAATGAATCTGCACAGTGGAAATAACGAACAAGCGAATGGAACCTTAGACTGAACCAAAACATGACCAGAATGCATCTATAAGTTTGACAAACAGAGTTGAGGATCCATCTATCACGTTAGAACAGCCAAAAGCTGATTGCAACTCAGATGTGGGATTTTGGAATGTGGTTTCTGTAACCGACATAGAATCATACCGCCACACGTATACACCAAATTTTATACATTTTGACAAAGAGCAAGGATATAACTTCACTATACGTACAGAAAATTCGGGCAACAAAGACCAAAATCTTCCTAGCTCATCAATTGCACTTCCAAGTAGTTTAGATAGGCATAAACGTAAAAGCACAGATAATATTGAATTTACGGCTAGAATAACGAAGCAGGTACGTCATGAATGTTTACAAACGGATCAGAATTTATCCTTTGTCGAACTTGTCAACAATCCTCAAGCGTATCATCAACGAGCGCTTACCAATGCTGTTGAAAATGATTCTTTTCCTACTAAATTACGAAAACTCAAAGATTATATTGATAGTTTGGAACAATCATTAGCTTTTTATGCTATAACACCATCGCATGATGTTAAAACACCTGATTACAGTGCTGACCACATTATGGCGCACAGCCATAGAAGAGAAGTAAAAAAATCAAGCGATAATTATAAAACGATTTTTGATGCAAAAAATGGAGATAATATTGGCCTTTACATTAAAGCTTTCAGAAACTATAGAAATGATTTATATTATAAACTTACAAAAACATATAAAAATGATAATACCGATGCTGACGCTAATCTGATCAAATCGCAAGTGAATTTATTTGAATACAAAGAATGTCAAATTGCGTTTGCCAAAGCGGCTTGTAATATAATCAAACAAAAACAAGGGGATTCGCTTAAGATAGTAACAAAGTTGATTGAGTTTTACAGTGTCCGAAACTGCAGAGATGCCACGGCTATTATTTTAAAACTTGATATCCTAGAGCTTTTGCCAGACTTTCAAGAACTACCATTATTTTTAGACCTTATTAGATCTGCAAGCTTGGATGGTCGCCGGGATTTAATTACAGAAAAGGTAAAAGTATTATACTTATTCTGGGACTATACTTGCAAAAATATTGATTATGACAGCAACGATGGGATTAAAATCAAAGATACATTTGATAAATGTGAATTTATATCGATAGCGCGCTTATATATTTTACGCTATCTTCAGCTTGAAGGTTGTAAAAAAGGAAGTCTAATATTTTACTCTCATGCAATGGTAATGAAGCACAAAGAAGATTTGTCACATGCAGAAAGCAAAAGTTTAGACGCATGCCTATACTTTGCCTTTATAATGCGAAATGGAGACATTATACATAAAATCCCATATATACAATGTCAAAGTGCGGCTGGAGGTGATATGTTTGTATTCTATAACCAACATGACAATAGTTTGCCTCTCAATTTATTTTCACTTGATAGTATATGCAAGAGCAAGGAAATCGTAAGAACAATACTCGAAAAAATTTATCGTTATATAACTTTGTGTCTTTCTGGCTGCGGATTTGAGCGTACAAACTTGAACAATATGTTCTATTTGTGTAAGGATTCGGATATTATTATAGTAAAAAGGCATTCCAATAGACTTGAAAAGTATGACTATGAAATATATACTATAGAGAGCGTTGTTATGCATTGCATGAAAACTTATAAAGATTTAGTTGAGATATATCTTTCAAAAAATATGACGATAAGAAGTGATTAAAATTTACAATGAATGAAAAATTATCTTTTGCGGCAACCTTTTTTTCGTTTTATTTTTGGGAGACTTGAATTCTTTTTTGTAAACCGGTAAAATTTTGTTTTTTCAGGTTTGAGCTTAGATAAAGCTTTTGTACAGATAAAAAGTACTCGAAAGTAAAAATTAAGCATTGGTAATGGCTGTAGTCTGTAACTAACAATCAGCCAAGCGATAAACTGTGTTACCGCTAAATTAAAAAGCATGGCATATTTAGAGCAACTCTCAAATAACGAACACTCACGGTGACTATTTAAGCCTTGTTCGTTATGTAAAAATTACTGAACATGAATAAAAGTCATATAAATTCCTTGATACGACATAACCTATATGCCCTAAGTCAGTCTAAAGATAGTGGTTAGGCCGTGTCGAATTTATTTTCATTCTTTTTGTACAAAATCGACTGCATTTCAAGTTTTTGACTTTATCACATACATCAAATTTCTGAGAATAAAAACTATAAAATTTTATGACAAGAATTAGGTATAGATGCCCAACTTATATTAACAAATTGCAGATATAATCAGTAGGTCTATTAGGAACAAGGTATGTCGTATGTTTGATTGCTATAGAATTCCTATATCTGCTTAATGGCAACGGATCTGTCATTATGCCAATCAATGCACAGTAATGACTAACAAACAAATTGTCGAAGACAGTATCTTGTTCAAACAACTAGCATCACAATGAAGAGGTGTCATTTATATCAAACCCTTGTCGTTTAACAAATAATAATCATGCTGCAAACTCTATAATAAATATTTGCAAAACATTAATATGGCGAACGCATTCATAATAACAGGTCGATTGACATTTTTTTTGTTTTTTACAAAACTGCATGAACTTAAAATCTCTATACAAAGAACAAAAACGGGCATACTTCAAGAGTATGATATTGACAAAATTAATACATATATAACATTGTAAAAAGTCCCTTGAGTCAATCAATACAATAGCACAAAAACCTGGCTAAAAAGAGAGGTATACTGGTTAAACAAATTACTTACAGTTTATCGGCAATGATCTCATTTTTTTGTTAAAGGCTTTTGTAATTGTAATGATGTTATTTAGGGTTTCATATGTTATGCTAAATAAACTTTGGCAAACAAAGCCAAAGTCTAAACTTTTAACTGTCTTAAACATTTTCTTTGTGAAAAAACCGAAAAAAAGCTCTAGCTAATTTATATTTCACCATGTGTAGAACGAATTGATATCCCAGCATCTACACACCTTCATTTCTAAAACTGCATAGAACATAATTTATAAAAATTCGCGGGTCTACCCCGACGTTACCTTCGCAGGCTTTAATTACTTCTGCAGGTTACTAACAAGAGTTAGTTAGCAGCAGTGGCCTCGGGATAATCTCTAAAAGGTAATTGCTTGGAAAAAACGCTAGCAAGGAAGTCTATGGTGTAGACTTTTGCCGGCGCCTGCTTATCACTAAGAATACAGTCCGCTTTTCAACGAGGAGCATCCTAGAAATTACAAATTGTGTAGTCTAAACGGATCGTTCGAAGCATCGTTGCAATTACTTCTAATAATTATTGTTTTTTGTGCTTAATTTTTTTAATGCCTGGCTTAAGCTTAACAAAGTTTTTTCTTAATTATACACGAGAATTGACGTTGGCTTCCGATGCTACTTTAACAAAAAAAAAGACCGATAAGTTTTCGCTAAACTTAAGCAAAAAGATATATTGTTACAAAACTCATTATATGAAAATGAATAACAAATGCTATTGCAACCTCCAGCCGGGTCTTGTCCATATACATGTTCCTAGAGTTTTCT
Source organism: Phormia regina (assembly GCA_001735545.1). Lineage (NCBI taxonomy): Eukaryota > Metazoa > Arthropoda > Insecta > Diptera > Calliphoridae > Phormia > Phormia regina. Next base: position 4,626 of record MINK01045434.1, read on the forward strand.
TTCTTAAGGAGTTTAATTAAAAAAATGATTTGAAACATTCTACGCTTTTGCATTAAACCACAGTCCATATTCTAATCTTAATGTCAAATCAATATGAGTCTATTTCATATTCTCGTCATCACAGCTAATACTAGACTAAAAACGCATCAAAGCGCATTTTAATTATTTTGTTTATAAAAATTTTTAACCGCCTTTGCTTAGTGTTCAAGATTGGATGTGTAATTTTTAGAAGTCCACAGAGAGTCACACTAGTTAATTTTAGCAGTAAAAACGTATACAAACTTTATATTTAAAATTTATGTCAACTTTGGATAGAAAATTAGATGAAGCACAAAGAATGCTACAAGCGAAAAAGTTTTAGTAAAAATGCAACGGCAATGGTATGTCTGTCTATAAAAAATTATATTACGCAATCTATTGAAGACTTGTTTATGCAAATTATCTTAATTTGTGCACATGTACAAATTAGAGCTGTCAGTCATTCAAAAGAGAGCAAATGTTAAAAGTATAATACGTTATTCGCAATAAATCTGATTTTCTTATTTGCAAAAGATAGCTTATAATTTTTAACGTTGCACATATCAAAAAACTGCTGTTACTTTGGATTTCAAACATAAGACTAGCTGTATCATAAATATATTAGCTTATTAATTTCGCATGAAGAATGACAACTGTGTACAACATATGCTCTAAGGCATTTAGTTTTTAGTCCTTTAGTTAAATGTTAGCCATCAATTGTTTTAAATACTAAATTAGACAAACTACTCTAAAAAAGACTGAATGATGTTGCAAGTTCTTATATGGGTTTATTTTTTTCTTTATTTGCCAATTATTAAATTGCAATCGCTGTCATTTTGACGTTAATAGACTTGTTGATATATCTAAATTATCAATATACTATAAGTTTTACTATCTTAGATAGATATATGAGAATTCGTTCACTATAACTGCAGATACCTAAGTGTTTTTTTAAGCAAATTTGTGCGTCAGTATGCCGCGTTTGTCTCATTGCTCAGAATTTTTTTTACTAAGCTTCCAAATCAGACCATCATGTGTATATAAAACGACTTTTTTTGATACCCTAAACAATGATTAACCAAGATTATATCAACAAAGCCTCAAACTGCGCTTGTGCGTTGATAATCATGAGTGCATCTCTTGTGTTACTGTGGAAGATTTACTTCAAAAGTGGAAATACCACAGACTTAGAAAATGAGATGTATGCTGATTCCAATAACTCTGTTTCTCTAAACGAATACAAAGCATGCAATATGCTTGGAGCCAGCGCAAACATTGACAATGAAGAAAAAAAGAAGAAAACCATAGAATCTGATTGGTCCAATACGCGTAGATTAAGCGAGAGCACTGATAGTGAAGAAGTGATAAAGCGAGCTGTGCAAACCGAAGCACATAATGCGATCAAAACATATAAAAACAACGAAGATGCAGAAGTCCTAAAGCAAGCTGTGCAAACTGAAGCATGCAGTAAAATCAAAATCAAAAACTACGAAGATATTGTTGAAAAACAGGCTGCTTTGGCATTTAACGCATGCAATGAAACCAAAACCAGTGAAAACAACGAAGATGCAGAACAAAAACAAAAAGCTTTGGAATCAGAAGCATGTTTAGGAAATTCGCAAAGACGACGTTACAGGTATAAAATAATTGACAACGGCACAAAAACGATTTTGTATGACAATTCTGATGATGAAGATGGCCATGGCACTGGTACTTTATTCTATGACTGTGAAAGCGACGGTGATAGCAATAAAGTTCACGAAGACAATAGTCCTGAATACAATAGTCACGAACACTGTTATCCTGAATACGATAGTCACGAACACTGTTATCCTGAGTACGACAGTCATGAGCACCATAATACTGAGTACGATAGTCATGAGCACTATAATACTGAATACGATAGTCACAACATTCAAGATGATGAAGGAAACACCAGAGGCTTAACAAATAGATTGACTAACGTACAGATTAGTGATAAATCTGACAATAAATTGGGTTAATAAAAGCATCATTGGTTGGCTTGAGATAAAAAGAAATTAAAATAGGTTTAAAAGCTTACTTTTTAGAACTCAGCTTTATTTATACAAAATAAATAGTTTATGTTAAAGTATGGATGCAATAATACCTATTTAAACTATTTCTAACGATTAGTGAACAAAGGCTTAAAATTGTAGAAAGCTTTTTTTAACTAACGCATGGCAAATTTTGCTCGTTATTACGATAATGTCCACCTACATTTGTAAATGTGTTTTGAATCTAAGAAACCAACTTAAATTTTTTTCCTTCTTGTCATGTACTTAATACATTGGAAGGATTTTTGTATGATGCTGTTCCGCTAAGAAAAATTACATTATTTTTCGAGATTTAAATTTTTAGGCTTTTTCGCTTATCTTCTCCCATTTTTGTAGCATGACGGTTTAACTAATATAAAGATTTCTTTATTTAGCAAGTGTCAATCCAGATTGTTGACATAAAGTTTATTATTTCAGATAAGAAATACTTTAGACAACTTGTCATATTTAAGCTTATAGTCTCGATTAATATGTGTTGCTGTGTCTATTGACAAACCAGATGAGTCTATTTGCTTGACGCTAGAAAAAACGCTATAGTTTCTTGCATCAATATCCTGACTAGGAAAATAATATTATGATATTTTATTTGTACGCAAATTAAACATCCCCTAAAATGGTAAGCAATAGAGATTTGACTATCAACATCACGATTGTTGTATGTGCATTGATCATTATATCAGTATGTTCTGGCTTTTTATGGATGACTTATGGCACTACAAAGAAAAAACAGATAAGCGATGACGGCAAAAGTCAACTCAAAATAAATTATTCTGAATATAGCGAATCGGACGATGATGATGAGGAAAATGACTCTAGAGTAGGTCAGAACATTGGCTGTGACCGTAAAGGTGATACTACGAAAGATGATCTCTCACATGAAGGCAACAACAAAGAAAACAACGCTGATATAATACAACAACCAGCACAACTAGAAGTAAAAGAGTTATGTGTCGCACCTGTAAAAACTGCTCCACGGGAGATAACTAGCGAAGAAATGACGAGATTATACGATGTTTGGCACACTAATAAACCGCAACTTGGAAACTGCAGCAGTAAAGACGATCAAGATTTTTGTTGTGACAATGCAATATGTGAAGAGGAATGGCGAAAGGACGATCCGATGTTGGAAAAAGCTGCTGAAGTTTTTAAGGAATGCCTTGCATTTATGTTATTCTTAGTCTTTGGATACTATTAAAACGTTTTGGAATACATTCTTTGTCTTTCTTCGCATTTTTTTATGTAAAAACTACATTTAGTGCGAATCTTAAGTTCTTACACTTCCATCAATTAAAGTTTCTCTTTTGTTAATAAAAATAAGTACTTTTATTGCTTTTTGCTGGAACCGTTGCTTTAAAAAGCAAAAATTGCGAAAACAAATAAACATTTATCATCAGATTTCAATGTTGCTCGCAACAAACCAGATTTTTTTGGACATGATTAGTTCTTGAAACGAATTCTCAAAAGTAGAAGTGGGAATAACCTACGCAGGACAACACCAAAAGACGAGTGACGAAGAGTAAAGGAAGTCGATTATTTGAACAAATAAGTAGTTTGTATATGTGTAAAAGATAAGAAATGTCGTTTGCTAATGGGACGAAATATTAGAAAATGACATTTTTTGAAAGCAAGGGATTGATAATAAAATAAAAGCGAAAGACAATCTACTATGTTATTGAAGACCTTAAAGTCTCCTTTTGCTACCGAAAAAAACACGCCGAAGGGAATAAGTAGAGAGATTGCAGTGTCTTAAGCTTGTGAGGAAATTGTAATGTTGGCTAAACAAAATTGTATGGGTTTTTATTATACAAAGAAAGCAAAAAGAAAGATTCCATCTTGCCGTTTAAATAATAAATAATCTGAATCAGCAATAACAAATGTAGCAAAATGATATACAAAATATGTGTATATAGCCGACTTGCTAAAAATCGGCTTCCTCACCTAAGGTAAATCTATGATTTGACAAGTTTGAAACTTATAGAGTATATACAAGGTATATTATTGACTCAATTCAAATAGTTAAAGTGACTTAATAACACCAAATAGCTAGTTTTTTATGCAGAGTCATACCGTCCGACAAATTTAGCTTGAGAAGGAATAAGACTTGATAGGGAATAAGTTGGCTTACAGTAAAAACCAAAAAACGGCTTTTAGGTTGGTGATCGTGATGTTTTAGTACAAATTGAGCCAAATGCTAAGTACCCAAGCCGCACACATCTTGTTAAATTTAAGCAGTTCTTTTGCGCTGTAGAATATACAAGCCATATGCGTGACAAATAAATCATTGAAAAACTATTCTCCGTGTTTTGTGATGCACCCGATACAAAATTACACGCGAAAGATTACTTTTCCTGGAAAACCGGATCAAGAACAAATCATACTCATTTTTACTTTTAGTTTAGTTTCAACAATATTAATACGGTGCTAGCTTGTGTAAATGAGAGCGGAAAAAATAACAGTATAGCACCATAGGTTTGATAAAAATAATATTTTGGTATTTCAGATATTTTAAATCTTCGTATAGAATACACGAACACATATAGATAAAACAAAAAACTAAATTTTCACCATCGATAAGAGCATACATCCGATTACTATGACTAATAAATAATATATAATAACATTTTTTAACGATTGCGGATGCAATGCAATGTGTAATAAGCACATGTAAAAAAATACTTGTGTGCAAAGAATTACTGCTTAATAATTGATACAAGTTATCCAAAATTTAAAAACATGCAGAAGAACTATCATTATCTATTATTGAGTTTAATTGACTAACGTTTTCAATATAATTGTATTACCTTTTTGGCGGTGTCACTCTATAATTGACACATTGATTAGAGTTAATTGACTAATATACAATTTTTTAATCTAAGATATAATGTAAATGGGGCAATGTTTGGTTGTTTACTGCATTTCGAAGACAAAAAATTTGCATAATATCTGTATTCGATACAAGCTTTGTCTTAGGTTTCTATCAGATTCTTTTGACGAATCTTTTTTTCAGGACATAAAGTCACAAAAAATACAACCCCCTTAAATGGTATGCAAGAGAGTATTTAATACAGCAGTAGGATTGATTATGTTTTTGGCCTGTGATGCATTACTATCAGAAGAGAAACAAGTTGATGTTGCACCAATGCATGTCGTTCAAAAAAAGATTGCGGCGGAAGACTATTATGGCCTGTATACATACAGTCAACAGAATCCACTTAAAACAGAATTGTGCGACAATAGCATGCAATTGGTTGAGATGAAAAATAAAACAGGAGAAAGCTATCTGGTAACCCAAATCAAATCAACTGAAGATGAAACGCGTGAAAATCAACAAAGCATGCTTAAAAGATCGATGTGGGATTATCCTGCAGCAGTTTTTATGTGGCTGTCTTGCAAAGGCATTTTTCTCTATCTTTAAGTATTAAAAGTTCTCTGAAAAATGCGTTTGCATTGCATAATGATAAATAAGCTATTTTTTTATTCTAAGTCTCTGCGTCTATTAATTCTAGCTTAAATAACGAACTAAGAGTCTTTAAATCAGTCAGATATAGATAATATGTCTAATGCGTACTATATAAAAATCATTGTAAATCTTGCAAAAGTTTTGTGTTGCGCTTAAATTAAGAAAGCTTGCTATACTGTTATTGCACCTCTTCTCAATACCGATTTGCAACAATCACTCTTTATTCTTTTAGTATACAAGCTTTTTAAAGCAAGGCTTAGCATTTGATAATAAAATAAATA
>MINK01045513.1:0-10636 GCA_001735545.1 Phormia regina
TTTATTTTTTATTTTATTATTATTATTATTATTATTATTATTATTATTATTATTATTTTTTTTAAATAAAAAGAAAATTTGTATGTATGTGTGTGATTGAAAGATCTTAAGTCTGGTATAGATTGGTAAAAAAATAATTGAGCTTTTTACCTGAAATACGTTTAAATTTTTCATTGTCTTAAGAATGTTTGAATAATACATAAATTTATATTTAGAATTAAAAACTCATTCCGGAAAAAATTGTATGATCTATAAAATCAATTTATATCAATTTTATTTAATAAAATGTACAAAAAGATGTTTGACCAGAACTTTAATGCTCGTATTGTTTTTTAATAAGTAGTTGGAAATATATAAAAAATTTGCTTTTGTTTCGGATTGTACAGACTTTTTATTTTATTTTTGTAATAACTGAAAGTTATGAAATATAAACGCAAAAATGTTTCCGATTAAATTTACATAAAAGGCTGTGCAATATGAATAGCATGAAATAAACGATTACGATTTGAAATCATGAAATAGATGTTCTTCGCAATTAAAAAATTGGCGATTTAAAATCGCATGCTTATACCAAAGTGAAGTGGTATATTTTGCTTAAACAACATCTCAAAATACAATATATTTGCTTTTCATTTAGATAATAATGAAATTTAAAACTTGATGTATTATTCTCTATTTAAATTTTTTATTATACATTAGCGATTAAAAAAATAGCTGATCAAGCTGGTCCCGCTTTTTGTCAAAAATCCCCTGGGTCTTGATATTTGACGTTTATAAAACATATATTTTATCAAAACTAAAACTGAAGAGCACGATTTTAAGTTATTGTTCTTAGACTTATTTCTCCTCAGATTATTTTCATAACTTTAATATTTAATCTGTATAAAATCATTTAAAATAATTATAAAATCATTTTAATTTTAATATTCCGATAGACGAAATATACAATTTGAAATATATTTTGATACCCATTTTAATATTCTATCCCAGAAGGAATGTTTTAGTTAGTTGTTATATATAAATCTAAAATATAAGATATTGTAATGTTAAGAGCAGAAATTGGTTTAAAAATGATTGCTTCGTTAGATTATCTGGTATAGAAAAATTTATTAATTTTAAACAGTTAAACTAAAAAAATTATTTTTTGTTACTAATCTATCGAAGACATAACCCAGTTGGAATTTTCAACAGTGCATACGAAATACCTATTACTCTTCATATTGATTATGATGAAGTTTTTAACAGGAATACAATTAATAGAAATAGTAGAAATTAATTTATTAGAGATACTATCTTGTTCAAAATGCTTTGCAATATTTTCATTTCCTGTTTAAAAAGTTATTTTGATATTTTTATTTGTTTATAGTTAAACAAGTTATTTAGGCAAAACCTAAATTGTTTATTTTCGATTTCAATAACACCTGCAAACTTACCAAGAAAGCAAAGTTTTCGCTGGGATGTAATTCAAATTTTATTTTTATTCCATCAAAAAACATAAACAGTTTATTTTATTTGCATTTGTTAAACAACATTCGCTTAAGTCACTCATTAGTGTGGTAATTTTTTAAATACAATATTATAATTTAAAATTTTTATTTCGTATTAAATTATTTAGTTCTTTTTCTCTAAATCATATACGCCGACCTTGTAGTCTGTACTACATTAAAAAAAATGAATACAAATATTTTTTCATAAGAAGCGCAAAATGTACCGTAATTTTCAATACGTATACAAATAAATACAACTTTTTCATATTTTTCAAACATTCATCAATTGTAAGAACAAAAAAAAAAAAACAGTTCCACGGGACACTCTAATATACATACATACATACATTTTGGCTATTATTTATTACTTCAGCAAACATAAACCATTCATTTGTTTTATTTTCACATTTTAGTACTATGTATATGCATAAATATGTTCATATGTAGGTATGTGTACATATTTCCCAGGAGTTTATTTGAATTCAATTTACGCGTTGAACCATTCTTTTGTCGTCGTATGAGGATCAGTTTTGTCCAATACCAATTTGAGAAATCTAAGAACTTTAAATGAAAACAAGATCAAGGCTTGGTTTTGCAGAGTCTTTATAGCCTTCGGCATCTATCTTGTCTACACATAAAATCTTCGCCTTAAAGTATGCTTTATACTTTCACATTTCTAAATCTATATTTATTGTAGAATAAAAAAATTGAATACGAAAGAATTAATCATGGCAAGCATTGTGTTATTAAAAAAAATCAACAACAACTCTACATTCCCAGTTGGCCAATTGTCGAAGACGACAATGTCTTTGACGATTTATGAAAGACATATTCCCCATTTTCTTATCTTTCTTATATATTGTTGTATGTATGTATGTATGTATGTATGTATGTATGTATGTACGTATGTATGTATATGGGTCGTTATCAAAACTTTTAACCTGACTAAAACTGACATAAATCTTTAATAAATTTTGTGCTAACAACATTTTAAACAAAATGGTTACAGTTCAGAACTCACAAGACTTGGTTGATACTAATAAAGTGCAGCATTTTAGTCTAATATGTTTCTGCAATCATCATTATTGATTGCTCTTCAAATTTCTCAAAATTTAGAATAACGCATTAAAATTGCTTAGATATTTCGCATTCTTCTACAATTTTTGTTCGCGTGTTTATACTTTTGAATCTAATATCATCAGACTTTGAGAATAAATTCTGCATCATTTTTGTTATTCTGCAGAATTTCAACAGTGACATTCAGGATACTAAAAATTTGATTGAATTAAATATTTATTTAATTAATTAAATAATAATTATTATTATTTTTTTGCGCGGTGTATGTGCGCTTTCAACCAAATAGGATAAGGATTGATGTTTGTTATTATTCATGGATTTCTTTTGCAAATTATGTATAAATAGCAATTTTTGTTTTTGTCTATTATACAAAATATTGCAACTTTTACAAATCTTGGAGTAATAGATAAAGGAACGGCTATAAATATAATTGATCGAGACTATGAATTTAAGTCAAATGTCTTTAAAAACGGGACACTTGTATCAAAACACATTTTATTAAGGCACATCATGTAGAATAACAATAATTGGTATAATTAGTGTTTATAATGTTCAACAAAATTTTGTGGGCCAAACAAAATTTACTTGGATTAAAAAAGGATCTGAAAAATAAAAAGCATTTCTTTGTAATGAGTTCTAAAAAGCATATTATGGTTTAATAAATGAAGAAATTATTTAGATTCGAATCCCATTTTTCTTAAAATGTTTAAAAATCACGATTTTTCTTATTAAAACCATTTTTAAAATTCTAAACCCTAAAATATAGTCCGCACTAATACTATCAAACATTTAAAATATCATAAATAGTATTTTAATAACTCAGTAGGTTTTGATTTAAAACGTAACTTTTACCTGTATTATTATAAAGTACTAGTTAGTAAAAATAACTATGGCGACCCCCGCTCGACTTATTCTGTTTGCATTCGAGGCACTTTATATATTGAAAAGGATTTGAAGATGCTACCAAAAAAAATATATATATGTATATATATAGTTTTTTTTTTAATGTCTAACATCAAAAAGTTTTGATAAAGGCCCATATATAAAAAGGACTGCATGTAAAAAAGAAACAAGCACAACCCTTTTAATTATTTTTTTAGGGAACCTGAAAGTATCAACTTTTTTGCTCTCTAGCAAAAATATTGGAAATTACAAGCGGAATAACAATCTTAAATATACCCTTTGCACATGTAATGAAGTGTATAATAATATTTATAGTCCCCAAAACTGTTGGGCCTTCACAATCGTTATAGAACCTAAAAAAACACAAAACAAAAAACTGAAATTAGTGTATGAACGTACACAATTGATTTACAATTTATTTCGCGGCACATAAATGCTTATACGGTTCATCCCCGTTTATTAGCAAGCCTCTACAAACAAACAAAAAAATAAAATAAAATAAAATGTTTGTATCTTTTATTTAGTATGTTGAAAGTCTGAATGTACTTTTAAAAAACAATATAATTTCCATATTCATACAACAATCAATGTAAAATAAACAAAAATTATTTGTTAACATTAATAAATAGACAACAATAGGGCAAATACTATGTGCAAATATGTATGTATTTGTATGTAGATGTTTTTTCTTTATTTTTATTTTAGAAAGTGGGTATTCCACTCCAAAAGGGACAGTAGGATTTAATAAATCTGATTGCAATGAAATTTAATACACATCGACTATTAGAAGTGTTTTTAAAATCTCAAGCTTCTAGAGTTAAAGTCCTTTCCAGTCCAAGGAAATGATAGTTTGAAAAATAAATAAATTGGAACTCCCAATATATTTATATTGGGAGTTCCATAAAAGAACTCCCAAAAATACACCGAGTGTGATTTGAATTTTCATATAATATAGATTAAAATCAAAACTTTCATATACATAAATGGCACATTTCATTATTTTGCAATTTTCAAATTCAAAATCGTTAATTTTTTATTTTATGTAGACAATTCTGCTCTTTAACTGGTTAAAAAGAAAACTAATGAAATTGGTTGAAAATACTGGGATTTGCTGAAAAATTCAAGCGCAAATAAGTCAAATAAGCGCGAATGTTACTTCAGCTTGTCCGAATCCTATATAATATCTATTTTTTAGTTTTTAAAATTTTTCAATGGGCGATCAAATCAATTTTTTGTTTCCAATGTTGTCCCGTTCGAGCCTTATCCTTCTTTCAACAGACAGATGGACATTGCTAGATCGACTTACAATGAAACCAGAACCCAGGAATAATATAATTTTTTCGATATGTTACACGGGGAATTACAAAATCAATGGTGAGTATAAAAATATATGAATAAAAAGGTTATGCAAACGTGTCTTTATACTTAATACAAAAATTTGAAATCAGAACGAAAACTTGGCAAAAATTTTTATATCAGAGTCACCTTAGTTTTCCCTGAGGGGGCTGTTGGGTCCCCTTCCAAACTTAACCTTGTACTCTATTCGGCTACACCAATGCCAAATTTCAAGCAAATCCAACCAGCCAATTAGAACTTTCTGATTTATTTCCAGAAATTTGGATTCTGCCCCACTGTGTGTTGCAAAGAACAAAACAACTATTACGCCACGAATTTTTCATACACTCAAAACAACGTATAGAAAGAAAACACAATGAATTAAATATTTCAGAGTACAGTGAAATCATATGCAACATATTCACACAACTTATATTGTTATATTGTTACTGTACGGTTTTATTCAGTGTTGCCGAAGTCAATAGTTCATATAACATAACCAAAGCCTTTAAATTATCCAAAATTTAAAACAATTACACAAAAATGTAAACTCTTTAAAAATTAATTAGTTTTAGTAAAAAAAGCTCTGTGACGTTTAAAAAATAAAAAAATAAAAAACACTGAAAAACTTGCTTCTCATAAATTGAATATTTATAGTATTTAATACAAATATTGTTTTAGGTTTGTTAAGAGATAATAAAAATAATTATAAATTTGTAAAATTTTAATATTCTTAAAAATTTATAATTTTCTTGGTTAACAAAATATATATAATTTTCATAACTTCTAAGAAAGTTCAAAATATGCTCTTAGTTTTATTTTTGTAGTGTTTAAAGTTCTCTTTTGGAAGCATTTGCTATAAATCATGGAAATGACGTTAAACATTTTATTCTGGTTCTGTTGCAATCTTGCATTAGAACAACACAGTGTTAGTTTTTCATTTCCACGGTCTTAAATCTTAAAATTGGAGCAATTTTGTAAAAATAATATTCATGAGAGCCTTTTTATTACTTATTTATGAAATTAAAATTCATTGAAATCACACAAAAATTACATAGCTTTCATTATCCAGAAATTATCCAAGAAATTGAAAATTATAAAATTTTTGGATATTCACCTAGAAATTGGCAACACTGGTTTTGCTACAAAACTTTAGCATTCTCTCCCTATTGAAAGAAAAAAGTGATTAAGTTATCTCTTTCAAAATTTACCTTAATAGATTCAAACTGCATCGTCTCTTATGACTTCTTTACAGGCATTTTTTTCCAGTTTTCAAACCCTTCGTTCGACCACAAAAGTTTCTATGACACTTGAAAATTTAATTCTATTATCTTTATATGCTTTTTATTTTCAAAAATATTCATTCTGTTTATTATTGTTGCACACAGCTATTGCGTTTGCCTAATAACACACTATTGAACTTATGAACAAAAATGTGTATTCAAAAGTTATACAGAACATAAATATGATTAACGATAAAAATACAATAGTTGTGTGAAATCAAATTATAGTCCACAACAAATATTTTATTTTTGAAGAAAACATAAAGATTTTCAAAAACAAACATTCAACGGTTGTGCAAAACATAATAATCAAATAAAAATATTTTCTTAATGGTTGTAGAATAAACCGAATTTGTAAAATTAACTTAATAGTTGTAGAATTAACTTATTAGTTGTATAGTAAACTAAATGTTTGGATTTATCATATATATGATTTAATACAAACATATTAAAATACATATTATAATTCATCAACCATATTAAAATTTTGATTGGGGGTAATCATTACATGATTAAACTGAATCAAAAACGTTGCTATCATAAATACGTTATTATTGAAATCAATGAAATCAATGGTATATAATCATTTAATAGTTGTGGTGAAAATTTTACTAAAACTTTAATTTCGCAAGAATGAAATATTTATTTTTTGCTCAATAATATATTAAACGTTTTTTTTTTTCAATCATATGTAAACCTTTTTTTGACAAAAAATTTAAAATTGTTTATACGGTTAATCGAAAATTAAATAATTGAACCTAAATATTTTGGAAATCAGTTTAAAATATGTCATACCTTAATATTTTTTGGAGGGAGTTTTATTCGAGAGTATTTGCAACTTTTTTGTTCCCATATGATTTAAAATACTTTAATATATATTACAGAAATATTAAAATCTCTAAAGTCGGACATTTTTTGTAGAAATTACGATTTATGAAACATTTACATACTTGATATAGTATTTGACACCCTGGCGTTATCATGGGGTAACTGTAAGCTGATTTTCTACGACACACGCTGTGTTGTTTCTTAAAGGCTTTTGTTCATATTTCATATCAAAAAATAGTTTCATGCAAAGTAATATTTTTTATGAAGCCGAAACTTTTAAGTAATTTAATGATATATGTCCGATCTTGTAATTTAGTAACGCTTCTTGTTCTTATGTTAATTTAAAAATTATTCTTTATATTTTATTTAAATCAATGTACAAGTTTTGATTTTTGTCATAAAAGCAAGTGGCACAAAAAGGTCCTAAATGATTTGCATTGACTTTATTTTATATTTTCTTAGATACGACTGAGACAATTTGATATTAGTATTATTAGTATTATGAGAAAATTTCCAAACGGGTTGTTTTGCTTAATATGACAAACTTTTATAAATTATTATTTTTTTGTAATACAAAATATTTATGCTGCAAGAACTTTTCATGTGAATACAACTAAATACTTATAAATAACTCACGAGATAGTATGTAAGAAATGCATATGAGAGTATTGTGTGCATGGACATTTAGAATATCTGACACATCTGGCAAAAATGTCATTGTATTCAATAGCGAAAATTCGGAATAAACTATTTGAAATTTTACTCTTGCCCATTTATCATTGTTGTTGGCCAAGAAACTGTAATAAAAAGAGCAATATATTTATTTAACCGATGTTTGTCAACCAAACATTTAAACAGGCAACTAGCCAGTAGCCCACCCACAAATTCATTCAACACTCAATAAGATGTGCAGGCATACATACATATGCATTCATGTACTTATATACATACACACACACAATATATATACAACGCGAAGGGATCTAAGATGTAACTGATATTTACGTCTGTTAAACCAGAGGTTGCATGTGAATGCATCTTTACCAACAACGACGCTAGATTTTTGTATTTTTTTTTGTATTTTTGTGTTTTGTTTGCCAATTTAAGTTACAAAATTTTTATTACCCATGATGCACATTTTCAACTTTGTTGAGCTGATTGCGCGTTGATATTTCTTATTTTTACTTTTGTATTGGAACGTTTGTCAGTTAGTTATTCTACAAACTTACATATATACATATGTATATATAGATGTACATGTCCAACAGTCAGTATCGTTTCTTATATTCATTTATTCATCCATCCATCCATCCATCTAACTATTTTATAGATGTTGTAGTTTCTTATATTGTAAAGGACCTTTGTTACTGTTCTTATATTAATTTATTTCTATGTACAGTAAACGAACAAACGTATACATAGATGCATTTATAGATTTGTATGCATGTACAAGCTTACATATACATATATTTTTAATTTGTTGAAAACTTTTGTTGCAGTTACAATTACAATTGCTCTCGCTATGGTGGCAACTGTCAACGCTGAGGAGTGCGGCCAAGAGGAGTTTACCAAATGTGCCGAACCGCTGGAAATGTTACATTTAACATCAGAATTTTCAATTGGTGCCGCCAAGAAGGATGAACTAGATAAACTTTGTCAGTAAGTAAAATTTTTAATTTATATAATTCGATCTGGATCTTTTCTTTTTTTTTTTAATCAATTTTATTTTTTAATAACTATGTACGTACATACAGTGTAATCCTAAAGTATTTGATTTTTATAACAAGCATTCAAAATGATGATGGTATATTATGATTGCCTTTTCGTTTGCAACATATCGTAATATTAATTTAAATCCACAAATAAGAACTTCAAATATTATTTTTTTTTTTTACTACATTTTCAACATTTTTGCAAAATGATACTTTACGATCTATAACTAATACGTCCACTTACACATAAAGCATTTATCCACAAACCATATTGATCAGTGTTACCCAAAAATAGGACAATTGGCTAATTTTTGGTTAATGGAATTTCTGTGTAACTTCTATGGAACTTCATTTCATAAATAAGTAAATAAATTGTTAAGAAAAAGTCTCTCATGCACGATTGCAACAGCAGAAGAAAAAATAGGTAAATTGCGATTTTCATGTTTCCAGAAGGGGGCTTTATCCACTCCAAAAATAAAACATAAATATATCGGACTTTCTTAGAAGTTATTTTGTTTAGCAGGAAAATGGAAAATTTCTAAGAATATTAAAATTTTACAAATTTCTCTTAACAAACCTAAAATAAAATGTTTATTATATAATATAAACACTTAATTTATGAAAAGCAATGAATAAATTCATTTATTTAACGACATTCGTCATAAATAAGTGTAATAAAAATTGTATATTATAGCCCCTCCGAATATAATTTTGATGCGCATAGATCATATTGAAATGTAAGTATAAGGTAAATATTTAACATAAATAATGTTTATATAAGTAGAAACCTCAGTGCCAAATATTCTGATAGTCAATAGCCCATCTTCCGGAAATCAATCATAAGTACATATCTAAGTCCCATAGACATATTAATATTAATGTAATGTAGTGCATATTTGTAAAAAAAAAATGCTTTTCACTTATTACAAGTACCGGTTCGCAATTGGACGCACGTCTCATATAAGATACCTAATTTTGATGCGTATCCGACATTCGTGGAGATCGCGAAAAGATCCTGAAATATATTCTTGAAAAAAAAATGTTATGTAATTATTACATAGATGTCAAAATAGAAATTCCAATGAAAGCATGAGGTTATTTAAAAATAGAATGATATATTCGAATATATTAAAACTAAAGATAAAAGTAAACGTTTTTTAAATGTGTGCTTTTAAGAATCAACTAGCATAATATCCAAAGAGTTATAGACGTTCAATTTGTAAAGAATGAGTGAAAAATCCATTATAAAACTTCAGACTCATCCCTACCCAATTCTTACAGAAATTCAATCAAATTCAAGGCTTCGTGGATCCCTGTTATTAGGAAAAAATTATTCACCTATTCATGTTCTCGCTAGAGATAAAGTAGTTTATTTCTTAATGAAATTATGAGGCCTTAAAAGAAATACAGATTCAATACATAAAAAAAGAATAGTTACAAAAAATTAACTACAAGAAAACTGACGAAGAAACCCGTGCTTCGATTAAAAATATTATGTTTGATAAATGATCAAATGAAAAAAAATTGAGCTATCGACTGATACAAAATAAAGAAAATTAAAATATGACAATAATAATTTAATTAAAAAGATAAATAGTTAAATTTAATGAAATTACAATTTGTTCACATGAAACCTTTCTTTTATTTTTTGTCAATTTATTATGCCAAGAGTTTTATAGACCCTTTCTGAATAAAATCATGTGGCTCAAGATATTTTAAATTTGCTATAATGGTGCGACTTCTGTGCGACAAAATACCGCTTGTTGGCTCCAAACTCCAAATAGTATTAGAATAAATTTCATCCACATGTACAAATATCTTTTTCGCTCTTTTGCCATTAAAACAAAGTAAAAATGTTTTGTATTTGCGTAGAATAAAATTATATATGCAAATAGAGTTCTTTAATATTAAAAATCTCATGATACAAAAACAATGTCGCAATTATTAATATAACTTATTATCTGACTTTTATGCTATTCAAAGTAGCAGTGGGTTGCGCTTTCAACACAAT
>MINK01045698.1:0-11023 GCA_001735545.1 Phormia regina
TAAATAACAATCACATAACAAGTTAATTAAAATTCTTATATGTTTTTGAAATCATTTTATAGAACATAGTTTTGAATTAAAATTCCTTTTCAGACTATATACTTAAAAATTTGTCATAGGCATTGTTACCAAAGTCAATATGTTTCCAGTGCCATCACTGCTGTAGTATTGCCTGCAATTATTTTCCCTTAAAAAAAGTCTTAAAAAAAACTCTACTAACTATAATCATGATGATGTGTGGCAAATGATGATGGTATGAATAAATGAAGAGCAATAAAAAACACACAAACACATTTTAAAACATATTGCAGCATGTGTAGTCTCTTCTAAAGGAAATAGTACCATTATACTTTTTTTTATATGTTAGTATATGTTTGCTGCTTTTTTTTCTAGACAGACGTACGAATTCATGCGTTCATTCATTAAGCTAAAAATCTCATCAGAATACGAATGATACTAATAAAATTTAAACTCTTATAAAAATAATGAAAACATTTAATTGAGTTTTAATTTGCAACATATTGAGAATACATTAATTTTATGCTTTATAATCTGGTAAAGATTTTAATTTTATTTTTTGTAGTTAGGAGAAAGATTTAAGAGTAATTAAAATAATTAAATTTAAGAGGAAAATATTATAGTTTTTAAGGTTAACATTTCCAAATAATTTAAAATGGAAAGAAATAAATAAAAACACTAAATAGATAATAAAATCTTGAACAAGAAATTAGGTAATAAATTAAAAAATTAAATAATTAAACATCTTGTTAAAATTGATTTTATATAATTTTTTTGAGAGAAATCTTTTATCATATTTTTTAATATTCATTCAAAGCTATCACTGTTTTCCGATTCTTTTTTAGCTTTTTTGTTATATAAATTTTTTATTTCTTTTAAAAAAATTCAAATTATGCCAATTTAAAGCATCAGCTGGTCGAACTTTACCTCTTAAACAATTATTCTTATTTTTTTTTTATTAAATTTGTCATTTGTTGGCATTTTAATGCATTTACATATACTCATGCTTTTTCACACACATACACACATACATACACTGTAACAATTTCTACATCCTTTTAAGATAAAGATGCAAATATTTTCAGTAACTATGTATGACAAATCCAAAAAATACCAAAATGAATAACACAAAAGTTTGTCTTTGTTTTCTTTAGTTTAAGTTGAGAGCAAAAAAAAAAAAAAACATAAAAAACAAACAAAACAGTAAATATTTTCAGCAAAATTGCAAATAAAACGAACAAATATAAAGTTAAAATTCCCACAAAAAATCTTTATGATTATTTTATTATTATTTTTTTCTTGCTACAAACATATGTTTGTATGTGCACATAACTATTTTCTAGGGGATTTTAAGGAATGAACATTATTGAATTTTAAACAACAACAATGGCAACATGGAAAATATTCCCAAAACTATTGTTAAGAGAATAAACTGAAAAGTAGTTTTGTCATAGAAACACGTACTTTAATAAGCCTCTAAGGGCTAAACCATAGGATTTTCTAAGGACTTGCAACTTCCTTTAGTAGTATTTTAGAGTTATTATACGTTTATGTGTTAAAAATCTCTAGTATTTATTTTAAATTTGTTTTATGTAGATAAATAGGAATTTGTTAAATATAAAATCTAGTTAAATTATGGTTGATTTAAAAGAATTTATGAAAATGTACCTAAAAGTATGCTTTAAATTTTATTTATTCTATTTATTTTTTTCTAGGGGACTAGGTGTTACGAGATAAAACTTTAACAAATAAATGGAAAAGTGTAAATGACATTTTGCTAAAGTAATACAACACTATGCTACAAAACATATAATAAGTTTTAAGCTGTAATTTTTTTTATTTCAAGTTTTATATTTTGTTCAAAAAATTTTTTCGCTGGCGTACAAAAATAATGTTGTTGTTGCAAAATTGCAACATTTATGGTGGTATATGGTTGTTTGCATTTGTCGGTATCAAAAATATACAACTAAAACAAGAACAACGGCAACAACAAAAACAACTTCTACATTACCAACAACAACACCAGCAGCTTCAGCCAAAAAAACAAAAACAAAAAGTATTGAGTTGATGGGCCCCTGGTATATAATTGGGGCCCTCCTACTGCTATCGGCAAGAGCGGGGGACTCCACAAATAAAATCATAATACCGCAACAAATTGGCACAAATGTTGCCAACGGCATGCATCATCATATTACAAAAACCTCTATTACAACGACCGGCAACAAAGGTACCGTTGTTAGTGGCAATGGTGTTATAGTAGCTGGAGGTTCACTACATGGTTCAATGGGACCATCATCCTCTTTAAATAGTAAGTAGACAAATTGTATAGTTTTTTTATTTATAGATATTTAAATGACTGTCTGTCTGAATATCGGTCTGTTTGTCAATTTCAGTGACTAGTTACATATTTATTTTTGGGATGATACTTTGTATATATTTTTAACCATACAACCGCAAATATATGGGTATAAAATGTGAAATGAACGAAAGTGGCATTTATGCAAATTGTATAGACATTCAGCAAAAAAAAATTTAACAAAAAAATTGAATTTTATATAAAAAAAGCCTTTCGCTCAAAAATCCATAAAAAAAGAAAAAAATATATAAATATTGCAGAAAATTGTTATTTTATTGTGCCAATTTTTTTTTAACTTTTATTTTAATGCAAAACCTCTTCCTGCACAAAAAAAGGACACACAGAAAAAACTATCAACAGCTGTTAAACAATTTCCAATGATATGTGGCATATGGGTGGTTGGTCAATTATTCACTGCTACAATATGTTTATTTTGACAAAAAAGAAAAATTATGCAAAAACTGAAAAAAAGAAACTAAAAGAATAATATCCAAAGGGTTTTTTGTTGCCAGAAAAATTTTAAAGCAATTTTTTGCACATTAATAAAAGTGTCAAAATGATATTGAAATCGATAAACCATAATACATATTTCCGTAACAAAGAAAAACTTATAAGTTTTTAAATTTACACAAAAAAAAGAAAAAAATAATAATAATAATTTAAAGCAACTTAAATAGGAACAAATAAAGAGTAGAGTGACTCTTTAATCAAAACTTTATAAATTTTATTAAATCTTTCCTAGATAGCCTCAAAGTATGCTATGGTTAATTATTTATAACTTACACATATACCAAGCATCAAACAAAATTACACACACACACACACATACATTAATGGCCAAAGGCCTAAAAACAAGACAAATAAAACTAAAAATTCAAACTGACAACAAGTAAAACTCATATGTAAACAAAAATGTTTATGTTTAAGAGTACATGTATATGTATGCGTGTAAGGATATGTTAGATTGTTTGTATTTGCAAAGGATATTGTTAAGGATATTCCTAAACACAACTAATGACAAATGTCATCATCTGTGCTATATAATACTTGAAGTTTATATTTCCATATTTAAATTAGCCTATACTCACAAATCTCCTTTACTCTCTTCCTCTCTCTCTCTGTGCTTTATGATTTGTTTTCTTTTTGTTGTTTTAGTTGGTATGTATGTATATTTGTCCTATGTTGACTTTTTAAAGGAATGACACTAATTTGTAATGAAAACTTTAAGCTTTGATTTGTATACAAAAAAGGCCAAATAGTTACAACAATGTCTTTTAGTATTTTTGTCTTTGTGAGTATATATGATATGATAATTGTATGCATTTCAGTGTGTGTGTGTTTTATATAATCCTTTAAAATACTATACAAGTAAGGAGTTGCAAATAATTTGAAAATTTTCCTTAAAAGAAAATTAAATTTAAATTCAATAAACTCTATGGTAATGTTTATACAGCAAGTAATAAAAGTCTTGTTCCTAATATGATTAAACATTTATATGTGTATTAAAACACATATACACACATATATATTTGTATAAATGATAATATAATAATGTGTGTATAAATATCTTTATTTGTAAGTAAATTTTATCAAGTAATTTAATATTATTACAGTTATGTAAAGAAATATAGCTTCGGGCGATAAAAAAAAATGAAATTAAAAATAAATAAAAAAATTTAATATCTAATGAATGTTTTATATATGATTTTGAAAATAAACTTCATAATCTTGTAATTATATTTCAAATGTTATATAAAAGCTTTTAAATATATAAAATATTTGTATTTTCTTTCTATCCCCAGGTATATTGGTCTTATATATACTTTAATTAATTTTCTTGGTTGATGACTGTCCGTCATTCAGTCCAAGTAAACCTGGTCATAAAATTACTCATGCATAAATCCCTGACAAATGATCAGATGAATATATGTTAGTATATATCAGTGTTACATAAATAGAAACCACACTGAAAAATTGTTATCAGGATCTATGATAAATGACCATAGATCCTATGTAAGACCCACTTCCAATCATAATCCACATTAGGATTATGCATATTGATGTAGAGGATTTAATGGTCGAACCTGTTTGACTATACAATTTCTAACGTGTAATGTATGCTCTTACTTTAGATCATTTTCAAATGAATATGCTTAAGGCACTTATAAATATTCTTCATAAGTCTCAATTATTTTTGTATTTGGGGACCGATCGTGATTAGCACAAACATATGTGTTTGTGTGATGTGTTTAGGAATTAATTATTATTAGTAGATTAAAATATAAAAATAAAATTTGAATAACTTGTAACTTTATTAAAATGTTAAAAAAATGGAAAATTGAGTATTACGTAACAAAGCTATAAATCGATATCCAGTCAGACAGATGAACGGACACCGTAAAATGGAAGCAGAAAGTTATTTATATCTCATTTTACTAAAATTAATTATAATTTAATTATGAGAATGTTATATTTAGCTTATTTGAGTTCATATAGAAACCAATCAAAATTTTGAATGAGCAGATCTTGCCTCAAATGAAATATCAACGAAAAAGTATGAAATAGTGTTACATCAGACACCTTGCTTTCCTAGAATTTGGTCCACAAATTTTATATTTATGAATCAATTTTGCCAAATTTCATCCCCATAAGTCTGATCTACTTTCAACAGATGGACAGACAGAGAGACGTACAGACACAGGAATATTAACATAAAAGACCCATAATTAATATACTTTTTGGAACCTTAGACGAATATTTCGAATTTCATATTAACGGATTGATGGTTGGTATGAACATAAGCAAATAAAATGTGTAACCTTCTTACTTCTTAGAACTCATTATATAAACATATAATTTCAAATATTGCACATAGAATTATTTTGTTATTAAATAAGTTTATTTTAAATAAATATTATTTACTTTCGTTATAAATAAACATATATGTTCAGAAATTTTTGAATCGAAATGAGTAATAAACTAAATTGATAGTTTGTTTAAACAAATGTCATAACTTACAATTTAAAATTTTTAATAAATTACTTATTATACTGCCCTCTACGTCTACTTATTCTTACTACTACGATCTAATGTAGTTTATTGCTATAAAATAATTCAAATGATGACATGATATTTTTTAAACAGGCATATTTGAGCATAACATATTTGAGTTATGTTAGTTTTGGCAAGAATATAGTCATTTACATTTGTATATAGGTAAATACATTAAGTTTATACATATGTAGCTTTTGTAACAAGATATATTTGTTACAAGTCAATAGGCTTAAAAACATAATATTATGATAATTACTATCATCATTACAATTATTATATTATTTTACAGTAATAATTATTATTACAAAATTAAACTTTATTGTTTTTAGTATTTGTGCTATAGTAGTAGCTCAATTTTCAATTAAATACTATTAAAAACACTTAAACATGTATAAACATTATTCTATGAAAAGCTTTTATTAAATTAAACAAAAATATACAGTATACCTTAAGGAGTTTTCACTAGCAAAAAAGGTCAAAGTATAATTATATATCATATTTCATACAAGATATACTAAAATTTATTAGCTTTTAAATGATTTGTTTTACTTACAATTATAAATAAATATAAAATCTAGTTAAATTTCAAAGCATATATCTAGGGGCTTAATGCTTAAATTAACAGACTTACAAAGGTACGTATATATAAGGAAAGAATAATTTTAGGGTGCGTATTTGAAGTTCTATGAAAGAAGAATTAACGCGTAAAAGCAATAATATTCATATTTCATTTAAAAGCGTTGTACATGTATAAAGAGAAATGGTCATAGATTTGTTAGTGCTATGTTATGTTACACATGTTACATTAAAAACATTTTTTCTTGCTATTTTTTCCATATTTTTTTAAATGACCAGGAGGTAACATGATAGAAATACTAAAACTATAGATGTATGATTAGACTGGTAACATATTAGAAAAAAAAAAAATAAACAAAAATATATGAAAAAATATGTAGACAATAATGTAACATTTCTACTAAGCTCAAATAGAATTATGTTTTTGCAAATGCCAAACACGTTTTTCAATTGGTTTTCTACAGGACAATTTTTTCATTCATTCATTCATTCATTTTTTTCTCTACAGCATACAACTCTATATATTGCACTGAAATAACATAAAGCTAACTCCTATGAATAGTCTGGATTTAAGAGAAACTATGTTTGTACAATATAAGGCCATAAAAAATCATATAAAACAATTGTCAAAAAAATAAGAGGGAAAAAACATTAGTCTTATAGAGGAAACATGTCCAGCCATAATAATAACATATGACCAGAGGTATTATTATTTTTTCCTTTAGTTTTGAAACCTTTAACCCGCTATATACGTTTATAAATGAGGCCTGTAGAGGCAATTTTTCTTTTCTTTGCTTTTTCAATGATAAATGATGTCTGTTGTAGGCTGCCATTGAAATCAATTGAACATGACAAATATTGGCAAATTCTGGATAAAAGGAGGAGAAAAATTTAACAAACTAATTTATCATAAAGTTATATTATATTTCATTATATTTGAAAAAAATTAAAATAAATAAATAAAAAAAAGGAAATTTTCGGAGAATGGTTCAGATTTTGTTTTATATAATATTTTTAACTGATCTAATGTAAGAGATTTTTAACACAAAAATTGTTTACAATATTAAAAAAATATAATGACTAAATTTCATAGAACATTAGAATATTTCATATAGACGAACGGAAAGACTGAAGAATGTTATTTAATAAAAGGATTCGGAATTTCCTTTGGAGTATATATATGCAGTTAAAACTATATTTTTTATTGTACCAACAACAACACTAGAAGATATGAAGCACCTTATCAGCGGTTTAAGTTATTATCATTAATATGTTTAATATTGATTTAGTGAAAAAAAAACGCTACAATATTTGAAACAGTTGATGTGTTTTTCCCAAAGAAATATGCTTTAAACGCTTTTGCTCCCCTTCAATTCAAGCCTTAAATATGTAGCCACTTTAAGGTTGAATAAAAAAAATAAATAAATAAATTTTACAACCTTTAAATAATATTGGCCTATAGTTAAAGTTTCAGTTTCGTATTAATGACTAGAAGATTATATAATATATACATACATATATAGTAGTTGTTATAACGATATTCCAATAAATTTATGCACAATAACATATACATATGCAAACTTATATGCATATGTATATATATATATGTATATATATTGCGTAAAGTCAAATGTTAAAATCGACTACGTGACAAGAGTAAAATTAAACATGTGTTTTTGTGAGTGTGTGTGTGTATGTATGTATAACAGTTGTCTGGTTTACAGCATAATAACTGTTTATAAATTGGCAAGCCAACCAGTTTTAAAGCCACAATAACAAATAAATATACATACAAACAAAAAACATACACTGAACGTAAAGACGGACGGAAGGACAGACAAAAATTGCAATAATAAAATTACCCTACAGTTCCTGGTTAGAATAATATCATTATTTCTAAAAAAGTTTTCAATTAAACAGTCAGTTAATTTTCCACAATTATTAGTTCAATTAATAAGTAATTCGCTATAGAAAATCATTAGACAAAATCAGTAGAAAAAATTATAGAACAAAATCTCAATATTGGAACAAGTCGGATTTACAACTGCAGGAAAGTTGTTCTAAATTCAATATGTGCGTTTGCATACGCAAAAATAAGTTCATATGTATGTGTTATTTAATCGAGATTTGACCACCATTCTGTTAACCATAGGGGAAAAAACAGGAACTGTACGTTGTTTTTTTTTTTTTTGTAATTTTACTAACGTAATGATAGTTTGTTTGTTGCTGTTATTGGTGACATAGTAGAGTGGCTATGTTTACGTTATATTTATATCAAGATAAATGTGTTTTTGTTTTACAATGTATGCAGAACACACACACATATTTACAGAAGCTTACTTTTATATACAATTTTTAATTTTTATAAAAAAACTGGCTAAAAATCAAGCCAATAATTTTTTCTCAGAGGCAATATATTTTCTATAATTTTTTCAAAAATGCTCTTTTTATAAAAAATTATAGAAATCTTTATTTTCTTTAATAAAAAAATTTTGAACAAATTTCTTGTTATAGAAAATTGTCGATGAAATTTTCTTTTTAGAAAATTTTCAATTAAATTAATTATTATAAAAAAAGTTCGATCAAAAATATTTTTATAAAAAAATTCGTGTCACTTTTTTCTTATAGATTTTTTTAATTTTCTTATAGAAATTTTCGTGAGTATTCTTTTTATAGAAAAATTTTATTGAAAAATTTTCGTTGAATTTTGTTCTCATAGAAAAGTTTTGATCAAAATTTCTTACAGTAAATTTCGTTAAATTTTTTTTATAGAAAATCTTTGTTGAATTTTCTTTATTTATAAAATATTTGGGAATTTTCTTTAATTAGAAAATTTTTATGAATTTTCTTTAATCAGAAAATTTTTATAAATTTTCTTTTTACAGAAAATTTTCAATAAATTTCATTTGTATTGAAAAATGTTGATAAATTATAATTTTCAGTAAAGGTTCCTTCAAAGAAAATCTATACAAGTTATTCAATTTTCATATTACTATATATGTATTTTTTTTTTTTTTGGAAAATTTTCAATAACATTATATTTTTAAAGAAAGTTTCTTAAAGTGTACGTTACATGTACATATATGACATCTATGTAAGTAGGCTTTGTTATGTTTTTTCATATTATTGTTTGTGTATGTGTAGAAAAAAATTCTCTTTTATTGTCTGCATTTTTTGGCACTCATAAAGCACGACACTTTGTTGTTATAATTGGCGAAGTTATTGTTTTATTTTTTTACCTTGATGACAACACAATGATGTAATAAAACTTACATTTTCTACTTATAACAAAAATTAATGGGCCAATATAATTCAACCACAACAATCAATAAAAAAATTCACTTTTTTTTCAAAAATTATACATACATACATATATACGTACATTTGTTAATTTCCATATATACGTCGGAAATCAATATAAGTATATGTAGGCATTAAAGTATGTTTGTTTGAGTGGCAAAAAATTAAATATCCGTTTCCTTTGATTTCTCATATGAGAGGTGGAAGGAAGGAAGGAACTAATTTGTAAAGAGAGATAAAAGCTACAAAATAATTAACATTCTTATTATGTACCTATGAATATATAAGTATTAATTTTTGTATAAAAAGACATTTTATATAAAAGAAAAACATAAATTATTGTTTAAACATTTTAATATATAAAAAATATAAATAAATGTTTAAGATAAATTACTTATTGCCTCAAGCGGATTTTAAAGTAAATGAAAGGAAGGAACGTTAAGAAAACAATTTAAAAGAAAGCTCAAGTTTCATTTCATATATTTCCTATATTAAAAATTATTTTTAAACATTAAGGAAGGAATAGAGGCTCTATTCAAAGGTGATATTATATAAATTCGTTAGAATTCTGTTTTAATATTTTTTTCTTCATTAATATAAATTAACTTAGCGTTTTCATACTATACACCAAATAAAATCTTGATAAAAGCACAATTGCTCTTATTTGACCTCAATAGTCGATTAATTTCAAACAGAATAATCGCCATTGTTCAAAAGATTACAAAACATTATTTGTAGTTGTATATGTATTTGTTTCATACAACCCTCTTTATGTTCATAGCTTGTGTTATATTTACGAGTTGAATTTCAATCATTCATGTTTAACACATGTAACTTAGACATAAACTTGTTGATGTTGTTTGTATTTTGCGGAAATTCATTGAATTCCATACACCACCTCCATGAACTTTCTAAATATATACTATACCTCGTTCTAAACAACAGTCTAATAATAATGATGATGTTGATGACGATGATTAGAGAGTGAAAAGAATATATGTAGGTCTAACTAAAATCTATATAAGTTTCATTGTATGTATATGGTAAAATTAGTTAATTTGTGTAGATGTATGTGTGTGTATGTTTTTATTAAAACATTTAACAACATTGTTTACATATCATTAGGTTTACCAAGTACTTACATACACATACATATATAAAACCCCAGTAAATTTGTATGTTATAAATGTATGAATATGATGTGTATACAAGTGTTTTGCGTGTTTTGTGGGCAAAGTGTAAAAAAGGAAACGGAAGTACACACACATACTTAAATATGTACAAGTGTTTGTTTATTCATGCAATATATGTAATATATTTATTTAATACATATTACATATATATATTTATAACGGCATGTATGTATTTACGCATATGAAAAAAGGAAAACAATCGGAAAATTATTCTAAAAGTGAATAAGATCTGAACTAAAACTAGAATTGAACTAGAACTGAACTAGAACTGAACTAAAACTGAACTAGAACTGAACTGGAACTGAACTAGAACTGAACTGGAACTGAACTAGAACTGAACTGGAACTGAACTAGAACTGAACTTGAACTGAACTAGAACAGAACTAAAAATGAAAAAGAACTGAAGTAAAAATTAGTTGGAAACACACTAGGACTAATTTATAACTGTTTTAACACTAAACAAGAAGGTAAATATTTTTTCTAATGTAAGGTAAATATCTTAAACTGATCTAGTACTAAACTAATA
>MINK01045702.1:0-11414 GCA_001735545.1 Phormia regina
CAACACTAAATACTAACGGTCCTTAAGTAGTTAAAAGATTAACATAGAACATTTCTTTGCTGGCCTTATACACTGGTTGTAGTAAATAATAGTTAATTCGTATGCAACAATTGTGGATATCATGTAATTTTTGCATTAATCTTGAAACATGAATGTAATAAAAGGATTTGTTTTAAACCCCACACTTAAAATTCTATAGAGAGAAGAAAAAAAATATTAACTATGCAACAGGTCTTTTACATTTTTCATAACTTCACTTTAACTACTCTAATAATAAACTGACTGGCAACAACTGGTGGCAGGCAGGTTGGAGAAAAAAATAATAAAAAAGAAATCATGTCTCAAATGTTTTAACACAAGGTAGTCATCATAAATTTCCGGTAATCATAAATGAGCAGCAGGAGAAGAAAAAAAGAAAATACCCAGGAATTATTACATAACATAAGAATAGTCTTAGTTATAAGCTTGCAACAAGTTGCATAAGGTTTTATTTTATAATACAGGTACTAGAAGAAATAATTAGGAAAGATTTAAATTAATATTTCTTGAGGGAGTGATTAAAAAGGATTTTAATAAATTTTAAGAGTTAGAGCTTTTGCACTTAGATAGTAATTAATTGGTAAAGTTAAGCATACTTTTGGGCAGAAATAATTTTTGTGTAGAAATAGATTTTTATGAAAATAAGAAAATTTATTTTTGGGGTCAATATTTTTAACGTAAATTAAAATAATTTTTCTAAATTAAATATAAATCCAAAATCTCTGATTAAATTAAACTATTCCCCTCTTTCTTTTCATCTCCTGCTACTCTGGAATTTATATTCTAAAGCCTACTTTTAGGTGTGTTATTTTTAATATTTAATTTTTTATTTTTTTACTATTTAAAAAAAATCACCAACATTAGCCACACTTACCTGTATATTGTTGAATTTCTGTGTAGTCTTGTAAAGGAGCTGTAAGAAAACAAAGAAAAAACAAAAAATTAATTAAAATGTTCACATTTTTGTTTAATAGTAGGACAAAAAAATTAAAATTAATTTCTTTTTACAACCAACTACTAATAAATTAACAAAACGTTTGTTTTTGCAGCTACTAAAAATAGCTATAACGTAAATTATCTTGTTGCTTGCAACAAAATGTCCAACAATAAATTTTTCAGCCATAAATAAACGAGTAAAACAAAAAATTAAATAAACAACCGTTTGTTCTTTTATACCGAACTAACGAAAAAGTATAATCTCTTGCTAAAAATCTTATATATGTATACAGCAGTTTATTTTCCCTCCTTTTCATTATTTTATCTGCTTGCGACTTTCTTCTTCTTCTCATTCTTTTTCATCTTTAGCTATTCATCTAATGACCAATTTGTTAGCAGCAAGAATTTTAAACTACATTTCGCTTATAAAAATAGTAAAACTAGAAAAAAAAAGATCTTAAGACTAACTTGCAGAACATCTTCATTTTTGCATAGTTAGCACGCGTTGGTAACTATATACATATATACGTATGTATGTATATAATATAAATTTCATATGATCATAGTAGTCGACACATTTCTAGATGTATATGCGATACTCAACAATGGTATAAGATATTCTAAGATGTCAGTTACAGGTACATGGATGCTATGATGGTACGTACAGGAAATGAATGCATTTTAAACATTTAATTCACATGATCAAAATAATGATCAAGTTAAACAAGTCGTTCGATGTTGTTGTCGTCATCGTCTTTATTCTTTCATTTGTATGTTCGCTTTAAGTTGGCCGTCGCCGTATGTCATTGCGTGACTGTTGAATAAAGTGTTTTGTGTCTGTTTTTGCAAGAAATAAATTTTAAAAAGATTTAAATTTTATATACAAAAGAAATTAGAAGAGAATTTGTTATACATAAATAAAATTAAAATTACACGTATTTTATATTTGCAGATATAATGCTTAATATTGTTAGATATTTTCTTAAACCAATCTTCAATCATTGAATTATATCTCACTGAATTATTTAGAAGTTCTTTAATGCTAAACATTTGAAAGTCTTTCTTTAAGCAGCATTTCAAAACATAAAAACAGCTTTGCTTTTTAATTTTTTATATCTTTATATAAAGTTTAGTTTTTTTTTAATTATTATTTCATGTCAATTTAAAGCTTATTTCAGCTCTTAATTTCCGCAATTTGTTACACTAAATTCTTCAGGAATTTCCCTAATTATATTAAAACAATTCTCCCTCATTCAACTTTATAGTTTCAAGAAAATGTTTTTTGCTTAAAATTCCTATACAAATACATTTCATATCTTTAAGTTTGATCTCTTGCGTGTTAGAAATTTCCTTTATGCTTATTTTTTTTTCTATTAAATTTAACTGACAATATGAGTAGGCAGTCATTTAAATGAAATGTTTAAAAGAAATGGACTAAAGGAAAAAGAAATGTATAATGTCTAACAAACATTTTATTACATGACATTTATTCTTTTCATTCATATTATTGTATCATATCTCAGATTTGAAATTCTCACAATTTGTAACAACCACAACTATAACAAGTTCTTTTGTAAACCAAAGACAAAAAGAGAGGAAAAAAAAAACTAAAAAAAAAAAATGATAATAAAACATCTTGTTCACAAGATTGTTATACATACAGAATAAATGATTTGACAAATTATGTTTCAGTTGGCTGGCTAAGGCTGTCAGTTTGTATGTCTGTATGTCTGTCGTTCATGGCTTTGAGGTTAAAACAAGTACTTTTTAACACTTGTTGTATGGTAATTTTTTTTCTTATTTGTTTAAAGAATTAAAGGATTTGTTATGGGAAAACCAAAAAAGAAAAAAATCCTTTAATTCAAATTCTTTCTCACTGTTATAAGTACTCATTTCTAAAAGTTGATTGACCTTTGTGGTAATTGCTAATAAAGCAAAAACTATAATGTGTGTGTTTATACAACAGCAATATATAACCATAAAAAAAAAATCAGCAGCTAGCATAACAGCATTGTTTAAAATTTAAAAATGGTACTAATATTACACTATTACAAACTAACCTACCACAAGACACAATACTGGGCTTGTTAGTTACACATATTGTAATATATATCTGCATAGGTCTTCCTATACATATAAAAGAGCACGCGCAAACACCATATTACAAGAAAACTCAAGTTTGTCTTTAAAACAAATATACCTACACTTTTTTCCCAGTATTTTGTCTAGGCTAAAAATACAACATACACCAACAACATCATAATAATGATGATCAACATTACAATGATCATGCTCAAGTATGGCCACGACCACTATTTGCTTTTATTTTTATTTCTCTTATTTGTTAGTTTGTCTGTCCTTCCGTAGTTTTTCTTTTCCTGCGTATTGAAGCTCATGTGTGTGATCATTATGATAAGTTTTAATGCTTTATATGAAGGTGGATCTCGTAACACAATTGTTAGAATATTTTATATGGCCGATATAAATAATAAGAAAACTTCCTGGTAGATAACTTGAATTTAAGAGTTAATTAAATAGTGTAAGAAGAATATCTTTACTTAAAGACTATCTTTACTAATTAACACTTTAAAAGGGAATTTTATGAAATACATTCATTAAGCAAATTAAAGGCGCTGGGGAGTTTTATATAAAAGATAAACATTCAAGAAAAAGTTTAAAAGAAATTGTTTAGGAATATAAAGAGGTTTGTGTAATTTTTTTATGGTAAATAAGGAATAAGGTTAATTGATGAATTTATGTAAAAAATACATGCTTCATACTTTAAAATAAATAATCTGAAATATTATTAATTTTTAAATTTCTTTTTAAGAAAACTTCTATGTCAAATGACATTATGAATTTATGTCTCATCATTTTATAAACCAGTTAAATTAAAACTGGTTGGCAATCAATTTTGTTGTTCAATAAATATATCAAAATGATTCAAATCATAATAATAATTAAACTACGCAAAGTAAAGTATATTCCAGAAAGTGGGTCCAGATTTTTCATATAAAAAATATCAATCTAATCTAGATGGGAGCAAAATTTTCGCCCTGATCTGAGTGATTCCCTGTTTCATCATATTATAAACCAGTTAAACCCCTTACTGGTTGGCAATCAATTTTGTTGTTCAATAAATATATTAAAATAATCGAAAATGCACAATTAAACGACGCAAAGTAAAGGATATTCCATAAAATTGTGTCGATTTTATCATTTAATCTTTTATGCATATAATCTCAATATCAATTTTATAAGAGCTATCGCTCAAATCTGACTGATTTCCTGTTTCATCATATTATAAACCAGTTATACCACTACTGGTTGGCAATCATTTCTGTTACTCAATAAATATGTCTTTCTGCTGCTCACTCACTTAAGCATCCGTAGGATCCGCAGGATTCCCTGTTCAATCATAACTGGTTGGCAATCAATTTTGTTGCTCAATAAATTATTTGAAACTTATCAATTTTTTGCTACACAATAATAAGATTTAGTTGACTTTTTAATTTTTTGAAAGTCCCGCTCAATGCAATAACAGATTCCAATAAAATTTAATTATTAGTGTAGCTGCAGTAATTACTAGTGGTGCTGTAGTACTTGACAACTATACAGACTGAGAACATTTTTCTCCTCCTTCAATTAAATGGATAAGCAATTGAAATTATACTCCAAAAACTACATAAAACGAGATATCGTCTACATTTTTAATAAATTTCCTATGTTTTTACTGTAAATTAAATTTAGCTTAAAAATTCCCTGCCATCCATCACTTTCAATTTACCCACAATATTAACCGCTAATAACCATATATGCTAATTTTATGTCAATACATGTCATAAATCAAATGCTCATTATTGTCAACAATCATTTACATGGGAGTTATACGTTTTTTTTTTGTTCTCCTTTTTTTAAATAACAAAAATCTAAAAAACGCCTCAGTCCATAAATTACTACTTAACAAAACAAGATCAGTATTTGATCTTAATTTGTTAAAAAAAAAACATTTTTTTCTTTTGCTGTCAGCTTTGGGAACATTTCTTTTTGTGCAAAATACTTTGTTTTAGCTGTTTTTTTATTTTTTATTATTATTATTATTATTATTTGCGGGTTGGTATCTTAGTATCTTTTATTCCAACTGATGATGATTGTGTTGGCAAACGTATGTAACGAAATGTATCTGAGATACAAAACAGTTCCATATGTTTGTTCACTCTCTTATGTATGTTATTATAATTTTTTATGAGTTTTTGCTTTTACAGTTAGAATTTTTACTACTCCAACCATAGCCATTATATGAGCAAAATATAAGTAGTAGAACACTTTTTATGATGTTTCATTTTTGCAGTTCTATCTAAATATTTTTTTTAGCCACATCTTTTGAAGTTATGTAGTCTTGGTTAGTGTCTTCTGTTGCATGTGGATGGATCTATTTTATGATTCATGTCAGTTATTGTGGTTATGTTTTTTTTAAGTTTGTTCTGTTTTAAAATTTTTATTGCAATTGTTTTTTTTTCGTCATTAAAATGGTTAATTTTAGGAAAAATAAAATATTTTTCTCCTGGGTTTCTAATT
Source organism: Phormia regina (assembly GCA_001735545.1). NCBI lineage: Eukaryota > Metazoa > Arthropoda > Insecta > Diptera > Calliphoridae > Phormia > Phormia regina. The sequence continues at coordinate 5,554 of MINK01045702.1, forward strand.
TGTACATATTCTAGGTAATCGATTTTTTTACTAAGAGGAGGTTTGCCGTTTTTGAATTTTATGATGGTTATTATTTCCATTCATTATGAAGATTATCATCACCTGTCATGTGTTTGCTTTAAAGCTTCTTAAATAATTTGTCAGTATATAAGAATTTGTGTATATCCTTAAAGATTTTGTAAAGCTATCATTTATTTTTTGTTTTGTGACAGAAAAATTATTGTTTGTAAAAGGAAGTTTAAAGAATTTTGAAGAATTAATATATTATAAAATATTACATAGATTTCGCAAAATTTGAAGAATTAATATATTATAAAATATCACGTAGATTTCGCAAAATTTTGGGCAATTACTTAAAATTATTAAACAAATTTAAAGCTTTCTACATTTTTAAAATTTGTCATTTAAAACCGTTATTTTAAATGTCATATTAACTCTCATAGAAGGCTCCAACATTTTTTCTGTTTAAAACTGCGTATGTGTTTGTAGTCGCTATTAAAAAAAAAATATTTGTGTCCCACTTCCTATAAAGATATTAAAATTTTATGACATTTATATTGTTGTCTAAATGACACATAAAGAATTGTTGCCTTAAAATTGAAATTCTTTAAGCCACACACTTAAAACCTTTTGAAAAAAAAACTGCCAATTTTTGTTGTCATTGTAAAAATACCCTCATAAATTAAACGCTTATCAATATCTCGAATGTAAAGTAAATAACGTTAAATTTGTTGCGGCATATTTTCGCTACAGAAAGTATAAAAATAAAGGCCAAAGAAATGGAATAGTTATACCACCAACTACATAACCTTACTCACCATCATCAACATCTTTAAATGCAACAAAGAATGTAACAACTTTTAGCATCTTATGAAATTTTTGAAAGAGTCATAAATAATGGTGGCACAAAAGAAATTTTAAAAGACAATTTTACCACACGATTAAAAATGCATTCAAACATTTGTTTGGTGAAAAAAGAAAATTGAAACGGGTTGGGGCATTGTGCGTAATGGTATTACAGAGAGAAAAAGTCGTATCTTTAGCATAACATAGATTTAAGGAAATTATGTAATAACCTTTAAATGTATTAGGGAGACTTGAATTAGTTTTTTTGAAAAAAAAAAATGGAATAACAAAGTAGTAATTTATTTTAATTAATTTGAAGCTTTAAAAAACACATGACATTTGTATGTAATTATTGAAGTAAAGGTGAATGTTCAACAGCCTTTAAAATATCATAAACTAAGGATAGGATATATTATTAGCTGCTAATTTTACTTAAACTTATTTCATCAAAAAATTTTGAGGAACTTTTAAGGGTTAATTTATTTTGTCCAAAAATACATTATTTTAAACTTTCTTGTTTTATTATTATTTATTGTCTTTGTTTATGCTTAAAGTGGCATCACATTGTTATGTTTTTATTGTTGTTGTTCACCTTAACTTAACATGGTTTGGTTCTTTTTAACTTGTAACAAATGCATTTGTTCTATAAACATGTAAAAAGAAAACATTACAAACGCATTGTAACAAGAATTTAACTTACATACATACATACATACATATGTCTGTATATATTTCTTTATCGGGAATACTTAAAGATGATGCAGAAAATATGGCAAAAATAGACAAAGAAGCTATAGTAGAACACTAGACGTGTTTTATAAAGATAAGAAATCCCAGTGAAATTTTGTATAAATTTTAGAATCATATATATTGAGTTAAATTTTTAATTAGACAAATATTTTTCTTTGCAGAATTCAAAATATTTTATCAATTACAAACCGGTTTTTTTTCTAAACTGGTTGGTAATCAATTTTTGTTGCTCAATAAATTTATAAACATTACTTGATAAGATGTTGTTGTTATCAAAAGGACTGTATAGTCCTTGTTAAATATTAAAAAGAAAAAAAAAAAAATAAATTTCTAATTCTAATTTACTCTATCCAAATTTTAAGAAACAACGAAATTCTTTTGCTTATTTAAATCTTTAAATCCAAAATTCTCCTTAAAAACTTCACTGGGTTTCAAATGCTACACATATTGCATTTACTACTCATATTTTTTAACCCATTTAAAGAAAAAATATATAGGTATGTTCATACTTCCACAACAACTACAACTTTTAACTGATCCTCTTGTGTATTTCTATTCATATTTATTTATTTGCTAACCGCACATTTTACTAAATAGGTTGGCAAATGATTTTCTATTTCCACAAAGGTGTAGCTGTTGACTGTTAGTCTACAACCACACCCCCTTTTCAGTTCTTTTAACAAGCATTTGTTGGCACATAAAGGCGTAGTTGTGTTGAAAGTTTACTCTTTCGAAAGTCTTTAGTAAAACCATTTGTTTTGCCCAGTTATGTGAGTAGCCTTGGCTATGGTACCAACCCAGCTTCTTCATCATTGTCATCTTGTGTGTCTTGGAAAAAAAGTATATGCAGTAACATATGGTTACTACATTTTACTAGAAGTTACATTAACATGGTTTTTATGTGTTTAAATATTGCCTTTAAGTTTTCGGCCAAGTTCATTTGTTTACAGCAGTTGCATTAATGCTGTTTGTTGAGAGCTTTTGGATGCGTATTAGTTTTATTTTTTGCTTTTTTTCTCTAAATTGGTTTTTAGTTTTTTATATAATGTTTTTATTTTTATGGTTCCTTTGGGCCTTGTTTTCTATGCCAGTTATTTTAATATAACAATTGTTTGTTTTAAAATTTAATGGCTGCGGGTATGTTAAATATTTGATTTAATTGACTATCGTTATTATGTGGCTTATAGAGCGGGAATTTTTTTGTGAGTGTTATGTAGTTTTAATAAAGGTCAGGTTATGAAATCTTGAAGTCCTTGCTTGAAAAGTCAGGGGGATCAATTAGAATTATTTTTTATTAAATACCAAAAGGCATTTTATAAAATTTGTAGCTCTAACAGGAATTGGGTCAATAACGGTTAAGTTTTTATTAGGTAGTTGTTTAGAAGTTTAAGAAAAATAGGACTTTAAACATAAAGGCTTTAATTCTTTTTATCATCATTTGAATTTAACATAAAAGCTTTAAAAATTTATATGCTTTCAAAGATTTTAATAAAATTACTAAAAACTGTACATAATTAATTATTTTTAGAAATTTTTACTAGAATTTAAAATCTTTGAAATCCCTTCTTCCTGTTTTTTTAATGTTTTTTCAAAAGGGCTTTAATTTATTACCTAATCTGTAGCAAATACCTTAAAATTCTTTACCATTATGCCGATATAGCTTTTATGCTGTTTTTGGTTTTTCAATTTTCCCATTAAAATTCAATTTTCTATTTACTCCCTGCTATGCTTTTTAAATATATTTTTGTGCAAAACAACAAAAGAAGAAAATTCCTTTGATAATTGTTTTGTAATAAGCAAAACGTGAACAATCGTCATTAAAAGCTTACAAGGTTGTGAAATTGTATATGAAATTTTATGACTCTTCAATAATAATTTCTACAATTTCTCGCAAATAAACTAGTTACATAGGATCCCCCATAACTTAATTGAATATATGCAAAACATAAAAAAAATATAAGAAATAAGTAGAAGTTTTAAATCTATACCCACGTCACGCTATAATACACTAAAATTACCTAAGATGCTACTTATTTACAGCCACAAAATAGCTAAACAATAAAATAAGCAAAAACTGAAATGAACTTTGTAAGGCAACAGCAGGAGAAGCCCCTTCTTTGCTACTACTACTATCAACATATTAATATCAGCAAATAGCTTCTTTAAGCAGTGAAAAAAAACTAAACAAACGACTAGACCCTTTTTGCTTAGTCTTAAAGACAAAAAAATACTGTGAGATATATATAAAAAAAATTGTATAATAACATGGGATTCATGTAAAGAAGTTTTGAAATTCTACGACATAATCATGTTAAATTACTGGTAAATTCATTTGTTGCACTTTTAGTCTATCTACCACAAACAAATTCTTCTTCTTACATTTGCTTTCTAGGTATTCTAAATGTCTGTTTAAGTTCTTTTATTTTTTTGTTTTACTTGTCTGTCCTTTTGTCTTGTTGTTTGCTATTTGTCTGTCTGAATTTTTCTTAGCCAAAGGTTGTTTTCTTTTGTGTTTTATTTTTTTTTTTTATAGAATTTGTGTTATTTGAGCCATTTTACACCCTTTTTTTCTCCTAGCTTTGTGGCAATCATCGGTATCAGGCATCATCATGTGGTACCTATGTACCACCACAAGATGCAAAAGATCCTAAGCTCACGATCATTTTTTTCAAAACAACAACAACAACAGCAGCAGCAACAATAATACAATATCATTGTCATGATCTTCAACTTCTTGTGTTGCTGTTTAGTGTTGCAATACAAAAAGAGCAATGGAATAAAAAAAAGAAAATCAAACAAAATTTTGCATAGATTGAATATTAAACCTTAAGGGGGATAAGGTGGTCTTAAGAGTCTTTAGTTTGGTTAAAGAATTTTAGTAATTCTGATGAGGACTTTAATTGTATTATTGAGAACTTTGTTAGCTGTTTTACTTTAAGGTTTTATAAAAACTTTTTAAAAGCTTTTTGTTATAATTTTGAGGAGTGTGTGGTTTAGATTAAAATAGAGCTTAGTTTTTAGTGATTGAGCTTTAGCTTGTTTAAGGTTGGTTCTAATAATTCATTAAATGATATTTTGCCTGTAATTTTGAGGAATATTGTAAAGATTATTAAAATTCACCCTAAATGGAAATGATGGTGTTAAAAAGCCCAATTTTTGTTATAGAATTTGAAGTAACAATAAAGAATTATATAAATTAAATAACCAGATAGTATATTGATTTTTAAGATCAGGTAAGATCACATCTTTCTATGATCTTTCTATTATATTATTAGGAAATATTATTTAGATTATCATGAAACAATCCCGTTAGCTGTTTTAAGATAAAGTTTTATAAAAACTTTTGAAAAGCTTTTTGCTTAAATGGGTAAATTTTAGTGATTGACCAGTCAGTAGTATTGAAAACTTTGTTAGCTTGTTTAAGATCAATTCTAATAATTCATTCAATGAAATTTTGTCTATAATTTCGAGGAATATAATTAAGATTATTAAATTTCATCCTAAATGGGAATAATGGTCTTAAAAAGCCCAATTTTAGATATAGAATTTTAAGTTTTAAGAAGGAATTATATAAACTAAATAACCAAACAGTGTCATTGATCAGGTATGATCATATCCTTCAATGATTCTTGTTTATTGACATTATTAGGAAATATTATTAAGATTATCATGAAACAAATTATTTAACTTTTAAATTCAAGTTTTGTTTTAATATTTTCTTTTTTATTTTTCTTTATTGCAGAATTTTATTTAAAATATTCTTTCTTCTGTTTATCTTCTGGTAAGTTTTCTTTTAAATTATCTATAAAATAATCAAATTTTCTTTGAAATCTTTTGATAAACCTTTTAAGGTTTAATTTTCATTACACAATCAACAGCTTGAAATTACAGCAAAAATTGGCAAATGTTTTTTTATATTATGTGATCAAGGCCATGGAAAATGGAAATTATTTTATTTTCTTTAACTTGTTTTTTTTTTTTTGGTTTTGTTTGAAAACATGCAATGTTTAAGAATTAATAGCCTTAAGCTAAAGTTCTTTTTATTATTGAAATAATTTCATGGTAATCCTTATTGAGTTTTTCTTTACATAAGCTGGTTGCTTAATTATAGTTGCAAAGACAAACCTTTAATTTGAATTTGTTAGGGAAATAATGGCATAACATGAAATAATTATTAAATATAATTTAAAAATTAAAAATTTTTAAGGAGCTGATGGCCAAAGCTGCTAGTGCTCTTTATAAATATAATTTAGTCTTAGAATTAA
>MINK01046058.1:0-12550 GCA_001735545.1 Phormia regina
CCTATAATTGACAGAGATAAAAAATTATCTGCAACTCAATCAAAAATTTTACGTTTGTCTTGATATAAATTTCTCTAATGTAGACTTAATGTTACTCGTGGTTTTCACCTAACATAAAATGTTTAACCTTAACACTAACATCATGTTAATGATAAATAAAAACCGTTTAATTTAATGTTGATGTTTAAACACGGTTGTTAAAGCAAATGTTAAAAGAGCCATGTTTAAACATCGAAAGTATTAACGTTTACATCAATTTGAACGTTCTTTATTTAACATTAACATGATGTTAGTGTTAATGTTAAGGCCACGAGTTATTAACATGTTTTCTCAAAAAACATTTTTCTACTACTTTCATTTTACAAATGTTTATTATCGTTTATTTTTAGCTTTATATTATAATTAGGACTTCTTATGTTTTTTGTGAAATATTCTGTATTTTTATCTTTAAAATTTTAAATGAATTTTTATAAAATTTATACACATTGTTTATACCGGAAATATTGTTCAATGCTTTTAAGTGCATTTTTGAAAAATGTCCGGCGGGTTTTGGTTCACTGCTCTTTATATCAACTTATATCTCAAATGAAAACTTAGCTTTTCAACTATAATTTGTTTATATCTATAAAAAAAACACGTGATACTTTGCACGTTAATTTGGCAAATTTGTTGCTCAATAAAAATCTCTGAATTTTTATTTATTTCATATTATATTTCTTAATTTTCATTTGACACATTTAAGCAAAAATAAAAAAAATATTTTATTTTCTACAAATTTTTTTGGGGACACTTATGCTTCTCTATAAATATATGTGTGTGTTTTCTTTAAGAAAAAAAATTTATATAATTTTTTTTTATATCAATTTATTTTTGTTGTATTAATAAGTATATTTTCCTAAACACATTTTTAAAATAAGATTTTATTTTCTTTTTTTTATTTAAAAATAAAGAAAAATAAAAAATCAATTTTCTTAATTTCATTTTTTAAAATATCGTATGGAAAATATTTGTATCACATGTTTTGTTTATAAAATGTGTTTTTAAGAAAAGAAAAGAAAATCGTTTAAAAAATATAAAGAAAAACAGATATATTTAAAATCATGTGATTACCACCAAAGAACATAAAAAGAAATTTAAAAAGCAAAAATAAAAAATTAACTAAAATAAAATATTTATCCGAAATCTTATTAATTGTTTATATTTTTGTTTTTGAATATTATATTAAGTTGTTAAATATATATACTATCAAGAAATGATTAATGTTTGCATAAATTTTTAATTAATTATTTGCATTTTAAAATTTTTAAATAGTGAGATTTTTTATTATTTGTAGCTGCAAAAATTCCCTTTTAAATCTTAACTTATGGAGGGAGATTATTGTGAATGTTATTATTACAAAATCAACTGTTGCTGCAATAGTTCCTAAGTTATATGATATTTATTATTCTCTTTGTATGGAGGGCAAAGATTTTCCCCTGCGACTTGTATTCTTTATATGGAGGATATCACTTCTCCTAAACCTACTTACTGCATTTCCATGTCAATTATGTAAATTAATAATAAAATTATTATTACAATATTTCAAAACTTTATCTCTAATAGTTGTGGAGATGTGCAATAATAAATGTTTACTCTGTATAGGGTACTATCATAGCCTCTGGTCCTATCGAAAAATAAAGAAGCCTCTTTCACTTTAGGCTATTATAGAATGATATTGAGAAAATTTGAAAAAAAATCGTTTCAACGATTTAGCTTTGTATAGATTTAATTTTATAAACCATCTGGTAGCTCTGTTAAGTAATTTGTTTAAAGGCTTTAAGTGCGACTGACAGCTGCAGTAAAATACATGCATTTATATGAAACCGAACCAAATCAATACGCCAAACTTCTGCAATTCATTTTGTTTTATATCCATTAAACATTTTTCATTATTGCAACTAAGAATATAATTTAATTTATGAATTTTTATATTTTATTATATAAAATTTTAATAACAAAATATTAATACAATTATGTAAATATCATTTATGCGTTGCGTAACTGTTAGTAGTTGAAGCGAAAGTATTCTATGTAGTTAATTCTTAAAAGAGAAACTGAAAAAAAAAAATGAAGATGCCATATGAGCAAACGAGAAAATTAGTACCTATCAAAGATGCCAGATGTTTTTAAACTATTATTTATTTATTTGTTTATATGTTTATTAGTTTATTTATTTCTTTATTTGCTTATTTGCTTATTTATTTATTTACTTATTTATTTATTTATTTATTTATTTATTTATTTATTTATTTATTTATTTATTAATTTATTAATTTATTTATTTATTTATTTATTTATTTATTTATTTATTTATTTATAATTTATTTATTATTTTATAATTTATTTATTATTTTTTATTTAGCTCCATTACTCTACCTTATATGTAAAGGGAAGTGGAAGTATATGATTACTCCAAAAACGTAAATGTAGACAGTACTTTGTTGTTTTGTACACACAAACATCAGTCATGTCAATTACATATATTTTAAGTAAGTCTCAATTTATTTGAAAAACTCTAGATTTATTGGCTTGTATTTTAGTGATTTGTATACAAAACAAAATTTACGATTCTATGATAAAAATTTTTAATTTAAATTTATTAGTTAAACTCTACATTTTATTTAAATTATTTTCATAATTTTTTTTAGTGGAGAAATCAGCAAAGTAGTTTTTTTCAGCGATTTTTACGCAGATTTGATATGTTGAAATAAAAAGCTGTCAACACTGTTCTTACAGCTGTCACGTAAAAACGTAGAGCGACCTAATTTGTTTATTAATTTATTTATTTTGTTTAGGTTTCAACGAAACCCAAATGGATAAGAATGCTGATGAAGTGTGTAGAGGCACAGAAAATACGTATTCTATTCTGCAGGTGTCTAATTTAAATCCACAAACTCTGCTTTGGTACCGCCAAACAGAGACAACAAGGAAATTTACAATTGCAAACTTGTTTATATTTATTTATTTTTATTTATTTATTTACTTATTTATTTTAATCGATATGGAAATCAATTAGAATTTTTTTCAAGATTTCTTCTAAAATAATGATTTTATAACTGAAATTTTTAGAAAACATCTGGCATCACAAACGTCATATTTAGCAGAGTATTTATGACAAGAACAGTAACAGATTGGAGCTGCCATATGAAATAAAAAGAAAATAAACATCAAAACAGTGTTGGCTGATGTTATTAAAAAAATCTAATTTAAAGAAAAAAACAATAACGGTATATTTCAAATATGAATTATAGTAAAAATATCACAGTTTTGTCCTACATCTTTGGGTGGTTATTTATCTCTTACTACGTTTGTGCGCACACAAGTTATTTGCAATTAAAAATAGTTCAATATTTTTTCCATATAAACAGTGAATTAAATTTATTTAAAACAATGTTACGGAAACAAATCGTGATTAGTGCAACTAATTACAAATAAAGCATACGGGCGATGAAGCTTCCTCAATTATTATAGTTTTATTTTTCCCAGTCTGCTAGACAAATAAGAAAATAATTTTCTTTTAACAAATTGTCGTATAAACCTAGATTTAAAAGCCGGGTGTAGAAGTGTATAAAGTGACTGAAAAAAATAAAATATTCCTTAAAAAAATATTTGTTTTATTTGAAAAATTATTTATAATCTTTTTTCAATTCCCTAAAAAAATTGTTTTATTTAATTTAAAATACATTCAACACCTGTAGTTTTAAAATTAAAAAACCGGCAAAATAATCTATTTAAAAAAAACATATATTATATTTTTATTTTGTCCATTATTTCGTTCATGTGACTTGAAATTTTAACAATTTCAGCCAAAAAAATAATAATAAAAAAAAAAAACAAAAACACATTAAGCACGTTTTTTATTTAAAAAAAAATTATATATGCATATGTATAACATTTAAAGGCAAAAATATAAATTTGTTATATATTTTTAAGGAAAAAAAATATATATATATTTATATAAAAATCAGACTTACGTAATTTTGATTTATTTTCTAAAATAGAAACCTTTAGGTTCTATAGCTTATATTAATGGTGTTTTTATAATTAAGGAATTTTGTATTTTATTTATTTTCATAATCTTTATAATTTATTTTCTTAATTAAAACCAGTTTAAAAGGTAATTAAAAACAAACCTTAAACTTGAAATTTGAATTTTTTTTTCTTCTGTTTATTTGAAAACTGGTTGCGAAATGAAAAATTTTATTTATGAATATTTATTAAGAGGCTTTAAAAGCGTATTAAATATTTAAATGAATTTTTATTCTTAATAATACACACGTTTTTTTTCTATATTTTTCTTTAAAAAATTCAGGAAATTTCTTTTAAATTCAATTAATATTATTATATTTTTCTTTAATTCCAAATAATTTTATTTCTATATATACTTTTTTTTCAATTTGATTTTCACACCTTTTTTTAATATAAATTTTTATTTTTCATTTTACACTCAAAATCACTTTAAATAAAATTTATCTTTTTTTTATTTTCATTTTTCTTGAAAATCTATTTTGTAATATTTTTTTCTTTTTTTTCAGGTTTTTTATTTCGTTATTTGTTTATTTTATCAATAAAATTTTGGTTTTGTTGTAGTGTTGTTTGTTTTTTTGCTTTTTGTCTGTATCTTATAAAAAAACACTAAAGAAAATAGAACATCTTTGTTTTACAAAAATATTATAAAGCTCAACACTTTACTACATCTTTTCCATGCGGTTGCTTAAAATTGACTGAAATATTTAACAAAAAATGCGTTTTATGATATCAAACCAGAGGCAGACACAGCAAGAAAAAACTAAAACAACAAAAACAATAATAAACCGGAGCAGCAGCAGCAGCAACGTCAGGCGCAGTAGCTGACGCTTACACACATATACATTAAAGAGGAAAAAAAGAAAAGAAAAATATCAAAGAAGAAGCAAGAAAATAATAAACAATATATCCCCCCAAAAGCGGTTCAATAAAAATGTAAACAAATGTTTATAAAAGAAATAAGAATAAAATACTCAACTGTTAAATAGAGAGTAGCATAAACAAACAAACAAATACTAATGATAACAGAGAGAAAAGAAACAGCACAAAACTAAAACAAATGCTAATAACAGAGTGTAGTATTGGCTCATAACATGAGCATGAGTAATGTTAACGGTTATTAGCAATCAAAAACAAATAAACAACATTAGAGATGCCAACTACCAATATAGTTTTTTAAATGCCACTTTATTAAAGAAAATTACAATTTTTAGAGTTTTAAAGAAAATTTTGATAAACTTTCTTAAAATTTTTATTAATTTTAACTAAGCTAAAGTTAATTAACAAAAGTTTAATATGAATTTGTTAAAAAATTAACAAATATATTAGTAAATTTTTATTTTATATAAACAAAATCTACATATTTGTTTATAATTTAATTTAATATTTTTTATCTAAAACAAACAATAAAATCAAAAATGCTTTAAATTTTATAAATAACAAAATTATTATTATTTTTTTTTTTTTGGGCAACTGATTAAATTTGATTTTTAAATGAATTCTTTGTTGGAAAATTAAAATTAAATTTTATCAATTGTTTACTTTTTGTGATAATTTAAATTTAAAACGTAATAAAAAAATACTAGAATAATCAGAATAATTATTACAATATGGTTGCAATAAAAACCAACGCTAAAAACGTTTTAAAAACTTTGCAAATTTGACTGAAAAGACGTATTTTCAAAAAGAATTAAAAAAATCGAATATAAAAAATCGCTAGCTTGATAAAAAATAGTAGAATAATCAGAATAATTATTACAATATGGCTGCAATAAAAACCAGTAACTTTTAAGACGCTAAAAACATTTTAAAAACATTGTAAATTTGACAGAAAAGACGTATTTTAAAAGAATTAAAAAAATTTGATTATAAAAAATCGCTAGCTTGATAAAAAATTATCAATAGGAGAGATAAATATATTTTTTTTTATAATAAAACATTTTAAATTTATCAAAATACGAAATTGATGCCGAATTTTCTATATTTAGTTTTATATAGATGGTGAACTACCGACAAAAATTTCCGAAACTTCTTTGCTAAACGAAGTCACCATTAGAAAAGCTTCAGAAACTCGAAACCCGGGTTCAAAAACTGTTTTTAAATTTTTCTCAACCATTAATAAACCGATCTTGCTGAAATTCAATAGCAAAGCATGTCCGATTGTTTAATATACATATTATATACGTCAGTTTCATAAACACCATTTCAACCGACACTTCTATGGTCGTATTTGTCTTATGGGATCCAGAAATTGTCAAGTTTTTTTTAACAAATCGCTAATTTATAAATTAAAATTAAATTAAAAATCGCTAATTTGACAAAATATATTAGAAAAATATTTAACAATAATTTCATCAGAATTTTTGCTAATAAAATTCTTAATGAAAAATTTTCATTTGATAAAAATTCACTAATTTGGAAAAAAAAATAAAATAAAATCGCTAATTTGACAAAAAATATTATAAAAAAATTAAGCGATATTATCTTCAGAAACTAAATATTTTTACTTATAAAATTGTTAATTCTCAATAAAAAACTTTCATTAAATAAAAAATTCGCTGATTTAAAAAATCTCTGATTTAAACAAATCTAAAAAAAGTCTGAAAAAACCTTATTTGAGTAAATAACACTAGTTGTAAGCAAAAATTTGTTCAAAAATAGTTTAAATTCATTATGCAGAAGTATCAAACATTTATAATTTAAAAAATTTCTTCTTCCATTTAAAAAAAATCGCTAATTTATAAAAAGTCTTTAGCAAATTTAAAATCGCTAGTTTGACATAATCTACTATATAAAAATATTAAACGATAATATCTTCTTGTGAAACTAAATATTTTTGCTAATAAAATTCTTAATAAAAAACTTTCATTTGATAAAAATTAACTAATTTGAAAAAAAAAAAAAAAAAATGAAAAATTGCTAATTTGACAAAATCTTTTATAAAAATATTAAACGATAATTTCTTCTTGAGAAACTAAATATTTTTGCTAATAAAATTATTAATGAAAAACTTTAATTTGAAAAAAATTCGCTGATTTAAAAAATCACTAATTTGAAAAAAAAAAAATGAAAAAAAAAAAAATATATTTAATTAAAAATCGCTAACTTCACAAAATCTATTATAAAAATAGTAAACGATAATTTCTACTTGAGAAACTAAATACTTTTGCTAATAAAACTTTCATTTAATAAAAATTCACTGATTTAAAAAATCACTAATTTGAAAAAATCTAAAAAAAAAACTTCTTTAATAAAAATATTAAATAAGCGTTATTCAGAGAAAAATCTCAAGTCCAAAAAAAAGCTTATTTGAGTAAATAAAATCAAAAATTTGAAAAAAGATTTTAAACTCTTTAGAATTTTTTTAAACAAAAAACATTGATTTATTTTCTTGTAAAAAAAATATGAAAAATAAAATTATTGCGCAAAAATAGTAAACATAAATAATTAAATCTTATAAATTTCTAGATAATAATAAAAAAAATAATTAAAATTGTGATTACAAGGGATCTAAAAATGAAGTGAGAAAACTGGTATTATGTATGGTATGTAGAGTACAGCACGTGAAATGTTAAAATGTTTAACATTTTTCTGTACTGTTATAGATTTTACTAGAGCAGAGGAGAAATCATCAAAAAAAGAGCCAGAAAAATATGATGAGCAAATGTTAATTAAAAGAGAGTTACAGTTTAGTGAGATTTTAATAAGAGAATATAATAAAATAATGTGGGGGGTTTAACAGTGAGTATTTAGTGTAAAGAAAGTAAAAGTGTTATTAACGAGGGAAAATTGAAAAGTGTTTCATATATAAAGATTTATGTGTTTCATATATAAAGATTTATGTATTTGAATAAATTGTGAAATAAAATGTTTATAAATTAAAAAAAAATAATCTAAAATAATAAAATGTTTATAAATTAAAAAAAAATAATCTAAAATAATAAAATATTATTAATAGGAAACCCCCCTTTGGAAGTTTACAACTAATGACACAATAAAAAATTTTATAAACAAAATTAATTTTGTCATATAAATCATAATATATATTGTTAATATATATACTGTTAATATTTTGTTATTTTTATTTTTTGTTTATTTAATATTTATATTTTTGTTTCAATTAATTAAATAACTTTATTATTTTTTTTTTAATTAAAAATTTTCCCAAATAAATCAATCAATCGATCAACAAATAAAACCCTTTAGATTCTTAGTACTTAAATTCTTTAGAGTACTAAAAATAGTGTTTTTGTTGTTATTTCATACTTGAGGTTTTCAATAATTTCCTTATTTGTTTATAATGGTTTTTTATGGCTGCTTTTATCACAATTTTTTATTTTATTTATTTTTATTTTGCTTTAGCATACCCTACATTTGGTATTATACTAACAATTATACTTAAAGGAATTATCAAAAATAAATATATTAAAATATTTTAAAATGTTTTCAGTTTATTTTACATTTTATTCTATTATTTATAGTTCCTTGTAAAAGTAAGGAATTCAAAATATTAATAATTTTATAAGGAAATTTTTGCGGTTGTCGGTTGAAATGTCTTTTGTAAGTGCTTGCGATAACTTAGATATATGATTTATATATCAAAAAATTCTTAATACTTGTGAGAATTTTTCTATTTACATTCAGCAAAATCGGTTTACAAACAAATGAACTATTGACTGTTTTATATGGCCTTTTTTAATTTCTAGCTACAGGGTGTTTATAGAAAATGTTACTACTGTTTGATTTTTTTTCTTATTTAACTATTTATTTTCTTTTAAATTATTTGTTTAATTTTGTAACCACATTGTTGTGATTGGTGGCTGACACGTTTAAAGAGCTTTATTTATATTTATGTAAGTATGTATGTAGTTTGATAGATATTTGTTGAAATGATACTGTAAATAGAAAAAAAATTTACAGAAATACTTACAAATAGAATTTATTTATTAGATAAGATGATAATAGCTGGCGAACAAAAAAATAAATATAAATTTCCATAGCAAAAGGCCTTAAAGGAGGAAATGTTTTTTTTAAGTAAATACAATAAGAGAAAGAAACAAAAAAAAATCAAAGAAAAATATTAGCTGGAAAATTTTCCAGTGACAAATAATTTTAAACTATATAGACATACATACATATATAAAAAAAATTAAATACAATATTGCGTGTTAACTGTGAAAATTAATAAATTATTTAATATCAAATAACAAACTAATTTCATACTAAAATTTCGGCTCTCTATGATTTTTCTCTTTCTGTTTTTTTTGTTTTTTATTCTGTATGAAATTCTAAATTATTTATTTTCATGATTTCGTCATTAAATGAGTCATTTGTAAGCAAAACTCATATTTTGATTTTTATAAACAAGAACAAAGTTACCGTAATGTTTATTTACATAAAATAAACATAAACACCACAACTCTTTTAAAAAGAAGAGTCATTTAAGAAAACCCAATGACAAACACCTTACATTACTATACACAAACACACATACTATATGTAAACAAAGGGAGTACTTTGTTTACAAAATAAAGAACACTAATAAAAAGCGTTGCCAGAATGATGATTATTTAATTCCTAATTTAATTTGATGATATTTTCTTACTAAATATGATTTTTGTTTTTTAAGTTTATATAAAAACTTTTTTTCTAATAATAAATCAATAAAATAATAATTTTTTAAATGTATAATTCTTTGTTATTAACTTTTCTGGCAACTTTGAATACTAGGTTTTATTTAGTTGGCTATACGTGTTGAGCATAATAAAGAGAATGTGTAATTGCTAACAAATTATTACAAAATGTTATTTTTATTTAAATTTATTATTTTTTAATTAATAACTTTATAGTTATTTTCCAACTAATTAACTCATTAACATTTTAAAACATAAAAAATAACATGCATTTAACAATACAAAAAAGGTCTGTAAGTTTAAAAGAGTAAGAAGAGTGTAAGAAAATAATTACAAGAGTAAATAATTTAAAATATATAATTAATAATATGTATCTTTACAAATGTTTATAACATAATTTAAGTTTAAACAAAAATTGTAAAGGGTTGTTTATTACCCTCAGGAAAAAACAGAGCGAGAGAGAGGGAGAGTTATCTTTTAAATCTAACAAGTGAGAGCAAAATGTTTGTGTCTTTTACAATGTTTTGGCGCTTGTTTTTTTTTTTCTACTAGAAAACCCCCTTTGCCGCCCTAAAATTGTTTTTACGTTACATTTGTCACGTACTCCATAATTTACCTTCTACTATATTTGCCGGCTAAGAAAAATCTGTTTTGTTTATGTTCTATTATAAATACATGTACAAATGTACGGCAACATGCTCTCGTCTCTTTGCGAGACTAAAATATACTAGAGAAAGAAAATCTATATGTAAAGTTATGCTTGATTTTTTGTTGTTTCTTATTCCGTTCAAAAATCATTGTGGGGAAACATGCCAAAAACACATTATAAGTAAGGGTGTGTTTTTTTTATATTTTGGCTATGTTCCAAACCAATTTTAAGGGGATAAGGTAACTAGTTTTTTTTTTTGTGTAGAGAATTTATTATACTACGATTTAAATATAACGTTTTACAATACTTATACATATGTATATGTATGTATATATTGTAATAAAAGACTAGGTAATGTAATATTAAAGGATTTTTTAAAAGTGGCCCTGAGAGACACACCCTCTCAAAAATAAAGAAAGAAATCAAATGGCGTCATTTTGGTACACTGAGAATTAATAATAAAATAATAAAAAAAAAAAACAAATTACAGCAGCTACAGTTGGTTAAAGGTCGTATGTGTTTATGTTAAAGCATGTGATTAATAAACTAAAAAATAAATATAATTTTTATGTAATTATAGAGAAAGAATTTCTTAAATATGTACAATGTTCATATTTAAATATTTAAAAAATCGCTACAATCAAAGACAAATTATGACAGAAAATCTACTTTTTAATACAACTATTATTATTTTTATTACATAAATTGTAAGTTTTTATGTATTATGTGTATTATGTCTTGTTGACTTGTTATGACATTTCCAAATGACCCTCAAAACTTAGTTGTTTGAGTAAGACATCAAAATATTGGTATGAAAACTTTTTCTATTGAAAAATCACTAAAATCAAAAGAGAAATGATAAAGAAATTGATATTTTGCTAAAAGTATAATTGTTTAAAAAAAAAAAAAAAAAACGCTGATAGTTTTTAAAATTTATAAATCAAAAAATCGATGAAACAATCAAATATTGCAATCTTAATATATAATCGCTTATATTAAAAAAATAATTTATAAATAAAAAACACTTAATCAAACGCAAATGGCATAATTAAAAAAAATCGAAAAAGAATACCTTACTGCAAAAAGCACTAAAATAAATAAAATAAATTAATAAATAAATAAAGTAAATTAAGTTAATAAATAATAATATATTAAATAAATAAAATAAACAAATAAATACGAAATAAAGCTAAAATATAAAAATCACTTAAATGGAAAAAATCAATAAAATAAAAAAAATCATTACGATACAAAAAAAGTATTCAAAATACAAAAAAGTGCAAAAAATATAAAAAAAGAAAAAAAAAAACTCGCCAAAGCATAAAAAATCTCTGAAATACCAAAAATGGCCAAAGTAGAAAGTACAATAAATCATTTAAATATAAAAAACTAGTTAATATAAAAAAAATTATCGTAATATAAACATCACCAAATTATAAAAAAACACTAAAATAAACATAAATCGGTGAATTAAACAAACAAAAATGAAAACGATTAAATAACTAAAAATATATACATTTATAGTACACTTAACAAAAATTGTTGTAAAAACACTAATAAATTAAAAAAAAAACGCTTAAACACAGGAAATCTCCAAAAAACCTAAAGAACAAACAAAGAATAAAAAATAGTGGTAGAAACACCAATAAATTTTAAAAAATAACTAACGCAAAAAAAAAAAAAAAATCTCACAAAAACTAAAGAACAAACAAGGATCTAAATTATAAAAAAATCGCTGAGTTATAAAAATAATAAAAATTCGCTAAAATAAAAATTGTAATGTTAAAGAAAAAAAAAAAAAACGATATAATAATAAAACTGCAAAACTATAACAAAAAATACAAAAATAAATAAATAAATACAAAATAAACAAACACTGATCTAAATACCATAAAGAAACACTTAAACGCAAAAAAATCTCACAAAAATAATCCAAAGAACAAATAATGAACGAAATTAAAAATAATCGCTGAAATGTAAAAAATAAAAGAATGTTACGTGATCTAAACACCATAAAATACGCTTAAACGAAAAGGAAAATTCCCCAAAAAAATCTTAAGAACAAATAAGGAATGAAGTTATAAAAAAATCGCTGAAATGTAAAAATATTTAAAAATCGAAAAAATAAATAAAAACCGCTAAAATATATAATATAATAAAATACAACAAAAAAGACAAACTCATAAACCACAAAGAACTTTAG
>MINK01046273.1:0-10560 GCA_001735545.1 Phormia regina
TATCTGTCCGATAACATCATACCTTTAGCTATTGGTAAGTTGTAATAATGGCCCTAAATCTTTTACAACTTTTTATTATAAATTTCAGTAATTGTAACATAAAAAAATATATATATAATACAAATGCTACACATACATAAAATCTGCATTTCTAAATTAAAGTCATGTCAGAAAATTTATGTAAAACGTTTTAAAACATAACAAGATATAACATAAACTCTACAACAACAAAAACAACTAAATGTACCTTTAGCTTTTTTTATTTCTCTTTGGTGTTGTTATTTTTGTTGTCGTTCTTTTTATTATTATTTTGTCTATTGCCCTTAAGGTTTTAGATAAACAAAACGCATGTTGTACGTGCAATGGCAACATAAATTTAGTACAACTTTTCACTTTTTTGTTTTTGTGTTTTTATTTGTTTTTCTTTATAAAGTTGTTGGTTTTTTTTCTCTCTCTTTAGCTTAGAAAATTCTATAATGATTAGAAGGATGATGTTGAATGTTGTTGCAGATGTAGCTAAGTAGAAGAATGAGCGAGTAGAAGAAAAATATTCCCTTGAGCTATAAAAGAAACATTTTTCAGACTATTGACATAAGAAAAAAATGAAATAAAAATGGAAAAGTAGAGTAGAGAAAAAGTAGGAAAAAAAATACAAGAATTAGAAAAAACAAGAAATATCCTTTTTAGTTTCAAGTAAAGCATACTTTAAGCTCTTCATAGAGGAGAAGAAGTAGAAGAAAAAAATTAACATGTATAATCACTTAAGTTAAATTCGAAGTAGACATATCGAGCACTAACTTATCTCCTCTAGCTTTTTAAATACTTAGTTCGGAATAATAAAACAAAAATATGAACACTATATGAAATTGTCGTTGGAAAATCAGTAGCATATGATAATAATTAAAAGCAGATTTTTGTTTACCAAGTTTTTGTTTAAAGAGTAAAATAAATTTTTGTCGACCAATCGAATGAAAAGTATTTTAGCTCTCTCTAATTCTTCTCAATCACTTTGTTAATTCAGTTTTAAGTGCCACAATTTTCGTGGGAAAGTAAAAAAGTTTAGAATAGAATAAACATCAGAAAGAGCTTTAGTAAAAGTTATTTTCATTTAATACTTAAGAACCCAGCAAAAATAAACAGAAGTCATTTTTAAGCAAGTTTTTTTTTTCACTACTTCCAAAGTATCGATAGATATATATTTTCGGGATCTTAAAAAGTACTAAAACTAACATCCAAAGCTGTGATTAAAAATATATTTAGAAGCTATTTTTTTCAAATATTTGTTACGAAAAATTAATTTTATTAAACAATTTATTAGTTTATATATAAATTCCATTCAATTTCCCTGCAGCGATAAAAAGAAGAAACCAAAGAATCAGTTTTTCATTATATCGTTGAGATGACATCCTATTCATTGAATATATATCAAAAAAGAGAACATCTTCCTATGACAAGCCTATGTAAAATTCATTGGAAATGATCCGAATTTGCACTACTTCTGGATCACAAGTTCAGGATCTTATTGACTTTTTTGGATGTTCTTTTTTTGCTGGGAATTTAGAATATGTAAAGTGATGAAGTCACGTATTCTATTTCTTCAAAAGTGGGAGTTAAAAGAACGATCTTTGCTAATAGCAATAAAAGGCACTTGGATGCTGATGAATATCGTAACGGATCAGAAAATGCATTCCATCCTGCTAGTGTCTAATAAATATATTTCTATATTTTACAAAAATTATTACAATAATGAACTTGAGCCTGAATAAATTACAAAACCTGTTAAAAGGTTTATATTTTTTAGATCATTGTAAGAAATGATGTCATGTGTCGGTTGAAATAGCGTTTATGAGGTCCAGCCATAACTGCCATATATAATATATTGATCAAATTAACAGAAATCCTTTCGTGAATTTTGCTATTAAAATTCAACAAGATCGGTTTATAAATGGCAGATATATGCTTAAAACCGTTTCATAAAATCAGGTTTCAAGTTGGTTTTTGAAAGAAGTTTTCTAATTTTTTTGAAGCCCTTATATAAGATATAGACTTTTTTATATAGAACGTTATAAATATTTTATAATTGTCTTTTAGAAAAACAAAAATAAGAAAAAAATATAGATTTATAAATGTGAAGATATGAAAGCATACTTTAGACTTTAAATGGTTAAAAAAACCATTTTAAAGTCTACTACTTTCCTTATTTTGCCAAATTTTAAAAATTCACTTTTTAAATTAAAATTTATGCATTTGATAGTTAAGCTTTTAAATTTAAACAAATTAAATTATTTTATAATTTTAAATGAAACTGTTTTATATTAAAAATAGTTAAACATACTAGATTTTTATTTTGAAAACTCATCTTTTGACCTTAATTACATTTTGCTTTTGCAATTTGATATCGAATTCTCCCGAACTTATTTAAATTTTTACTTAAAAATTTTGATTAAATAGATTGAAAATTTAATCGATTTAATATTTGTAAAAAAGTAAATTTTGCGACTTGTTTAACATTTTCTATTTTTTTATGTCATTTCCCTCAATGGGGTCAAACGCACATTTTTTATTAATTAATCCTTATCTCCTAAACTGCTATTCAGATCGAAGTGAAGTGTATGGAAGAGTTCCAGAGGGAAATACAAGCTTTCATAAAATTCATCTCGTAGTCACTCTGTGATAACATGAGATAAGCTGTAAAGTATCAAAATTTAAAATCTTCGATAAATCGTAGCTGCTACAAATGAATTCCGATCTTAAAAATGTCTATATTTTTATGAAGTAATTTTCAAAACATAGAAAATAAAAAATTACTCACTCAAATCCTATCTTACAGTTAAAAATACATTTTCGATTGACTTTGGAATTATTGTCTCAATTTAATTTCATTTTTCAGGCATAATGTTGTGTTTTATAAATTTTGAGAAATTCAATTAAATATTGTAAAGTAGACTTTTTTTATACTTTGAAAAATCTCGAAATAAACTAAATAAACTTTTATAATATTTCGACTTTTGTAAGTGAGAAATAAATTTCTAAACAGCAATTTCTACATTACAATTTTGAATCTATAGATATTTGTAAAAGTTATAACCCCCGATACGTTTTTCACTCTCGAGGTAGTCAACTTTGGCCCACTGTAGCGGTGCCTTTGAAGCTATGGTGCCTTTGAAGATACAGCAGCTACAGAATCAAACTATCAATATTCTAAAAGTTTAAGTTTTCCTCTATCGATGTTTCGAGTTTCATCTCAATCCGTTCAGTAGTTACAAAGTTCCAGGCTTTTTATCATTTATTTATGTGTATTGCCAAATGTTTAAATAGTTAACTTTATTATTGTTTTGAAAAGTCGACATAATGACTTATTCAGAGTTTTAAAAGTCCCTATAAAGACTTTTTTAATATTAAAATTTTTCTGTGGTATTAATTTATGGCAAAATATTTAAATAGTTAAGTTTATTATTATTTTGTTTTTGAAAGTCGCTTCGAGGATTTTTTTCAAATTTTTAAAAATCCCTAAAACAATGTTTTCAAATTTTGAAAAGTCGCTATAAACTTTTTTTTTATGAATTTTAATTTTTTTTTTTTTTTTAATTCCATTTTTTTTTTAAATAAATGTGTTTGATTTAGTTAAAATTTAAAATCGACAATTAGACTTTCTGATTTTTGCAAGTTTTCCATATTGTCAAATGTTCAAATGGTAAACTTTACGATTAGTTTATTTTGAGAAAATTTTTGAAAAGTCGTATTAAAGACTTTTTAAATTATTGAAAAGTTTTCATAAAGACTTTTTTATTTTTAAAAATGTTAAAAATTTAAAATTGTTGGGTTCAGTTTAATTTTAAATTTTCTCAAAACTTTATATATGTAGTTAACCTTATTATTTTATTTAGAAAAGACGCCATAAGAACTTTTTAAAATTTTTAAAAGTCGCCATAAAGTCTTTTCAGGTTTTTAAAATTCTGAAATGTTTATAAATTTAAATTTACTATTATTTTATTTTGAAAAGTTGCCATAAAGACTTTTTGAAATTTTGAAAAGTCGCTGAAATCACGTTTATATATTTTGATAAGTCGATATAAGGACTTTTTTAAATTTAAAAAATTTAACATTTACAAGGTATTAAATTCAGACTTCAGTTTATATGGTTAGTTATATAGTTACCTTTACTACTATTTTATTTTTAAAAGCCGGCATAAGGACTTTTTAAATTTTAAAAAGTCGCCATAAGGACTTTTTCGGTGAAATATTTTCAAGATTTCGAAAGATTTTTTTTAGATTTTTATAATACTTCGCCTTTATTTTTTTGAAAATTTTTGAAAACAAATATTTTTTTAAGTCACATTTACAAAAAAAGTGAATTTTTGGACTTTTTTAAAATTTTAAATATTTGAATGTTCAGTTTAACTTAACTCGGTTAAAATGAAAAAATCGTCTCTCTTAAAAAAGTTTGCTTTTGGACTTTTGGGAAAAATCTAAATTAAAAATGTATATTTTAAGTCAACTACTCGACTTGTCAAAATTATGAATGTTAATAAATTTTTGACAAATTTGGATTCAAAATTTTGACTTATGAATATTTATAAATGTTTGATAAATTTAAATTTAAATAAAATTGCTTAAGATTTAAACTTTAAAAATAATGTTAATGCTTTAAATTAATTAAAGGGTTTACTTTGACTTTCTTAATTAAACCAGTTAATAAAAAGCCGATTTTTTATATTTGATACTTTGTACTAAATCGATATGGTCGCCTTCTTTAACCCTTGACCTTTGCCAATTAAAAAAAGTGAACTTTAATACTTTTACTCATTATTATTTTATTTGGAAATGTTGACATTTAAACAATTTTTAGCAAGTTTAAGATTTTTTTACCTTTTGAACTTTTGACCTTTACTTCTTTATAAAAAAAATAACATTTAAACTCTTAGTAATACTTAATAATTTTGACTTTTTTAATTTCTGTTATTCCTTTACAATTATTTATATTATATTTGAATAAAAAAAATATTTCGATAATAAACAAAAAAGTATTTGTATACCGACTATAGGGTATAGTCCCTAAAGAGCTGAGAATTGTTTAACATAAAACAAGATTAAAGTAGTCATTGTTCGTAATAATATTGAGGGAATTCTTTTAACTAAATGAAAACATTCAAGTGGAAATTATTTAATAACATTATTTTCATTGTTCAATTGTTTTTATAAGTTTCTTAAAGTTATTGTTGTTTCTGTTGCTGCTGCTGTTGGTGAGGCTGTTATTATAAAAAAAAGCAAAGAAGCACAAGTTACAAACAAGTTAGACATGAGTTTAATATTTTCTTTAAAAGAGAAAAAAAAAAAAACATACAAACAAACAAGATAACAAATTATTCATACACATACATACATATACTTACTAATAGCTTTAAGATACAAGACATGAATAAATAAAGTTTATTGATTTTCTTTTTGTACAAGAATATATCCTCCCAGTTGGCCTTCCAGCTTAATCTAACTATTAAATACTGTAAATGTAGTTGTTATGCTTTTTTTTTTAAATCATGAATACTACTACAACCGCAAGCCTAATACTCTTACGATGTTAATGATTCTGTTGTAGTTGGTATTTATTGGATTTGTAGTTGTAGTGATGTTGTTGCTAGAAATTCCAGCGATGGATGGCAATGTTTTTGTTTTATATTTTTGTAGTTAAATGCTGCATGCATAAGTATTTAGAAAAGGGGGAAAAAAAGGTTGATTTTTTTTTTCTTATTTTTTGTATTTTTCAAATAATTCCAAGTAGCAGTTTCTATTGTTTTAACTGAGAGTTCACTTGAAAATGACCTTGTATGGGGTCTTGTTAGTATTTACACGCTTATTTTATTGTTTATCAAAAATGGCAAGGGTGAATATAAAATTCTTTTGCAATCATTATTTCTGCAATACACAGTGGGACGACCAAAAGCAAAATAATTAGTAATATGTCTGGAACTTTGAAACCACTAAACTGATTTATATTAAACTTGAAAGATTGATAGAGAAGGAGCTAGGCTTTTAGGATATTCTAAGGTGTAGTCTGTAGCTGCAACACGAATGCCGCTATAATGCGCAAAGTTGACTACCTCTAGGGTTAAAAACATATTGGGGCTTATAACTTTTACAAATATTAACCGATTTGAAATATTTTTTTGAATTCTCCTAAGCAAAACAACGAAAAATGCTTATTGTGCTGAAATATCTCGTATGGTTAAAAAGATATTTAACTTCAAAAATTAATTTTGCCATTTTTGTCCTTCACTTGTCAAAATCTTTCGTTTTTTCATGTTGTTTTTTGATACGGCCTTACCACATATGCCACTGCATTATCAAATGTAGAATAAGACATAAAGAGTTCACAATTTCATACTTTTTGCTTATTTGAAATTGATTTACTATAAAAGTAGTAAACTGTAAATAGTCACGTTATATATCATTTGAAAGAAAATTGTGTCGTCTTTAAAACTATGTATAATTAATTTCACAATTTTTAAATTCTATAAAGTATTATTAAAAGTTTTCAATCAAAATATTCGGGTCTTGGAAAAAATATGGATTTTCTTTTTATTTCACAGAAGATATTAATAGCCTGTTTCTCTATGTCGAACGAAAGCTTTCTTTCGTCTTCTAAGCGAAAAACGAACGACAAGTCGAAAGAAAACGTAAAGTTTTTCAAATAAAATTGGGTTTCTGTATTTCGAACGATAAGAACAAAAATGTCAAAATCAGTCACTTGCTATTTTGCTTTCGACTGGTTGAATTTTTTAAAGAAAATTGAGAAAAATGCTCACAAGGACATTGCAAATGTTCATTGGGCTTTTGTGTATATACGTTGAAACAATTTAGTAACACTTTTAATATTTTTACGAAAAAAAAAGTTACTCGGAAAGAAAAATAAAACAAAAACAATACGAAAAGACGTAACACCATGCGAACGAGAGCATAAGAAATACAGAAACCCAAATTAATTCGAATTCCTTCGACATGCTTTCGTTCGACATAGAGAAACAGGCTATAAATTTTTTAAAGATTTTGAAATTTCGTCCCCAATATTTTTAAAGGTCGTAGTTTATATTATTGAAAATTTGGGTATTTTCGTAAAATCGACTTGTGTGACTAAGTTTACCAGTAGGCTGTCATATTTTTTTGCAAAACTTTTAAAGACATATCGGTCTATATACAGAAATACCCAAATCAAAAATATTTTTTTTACAGACTCAAAAAGTTGAACTTATCATTAAAAATTTATCATTTTTGACCACTGCTGGATGTAGGGTGAACGTATAGAACTTTTCAAAATTACACTTGCATCTTTTCTTGGGGTCCCATTTTTCAGAAAATGTCAAAAATTATAAATTTTTTTTGAACAAAATTTTCTAAAAAGTTAAATATCTTTTAAAACATATTAGATAATTTAGCACAAGCATATGTTTTCTTGTCTTACTAGGGAGAATTCAAATATAAAAATATTTCAAATCGGTTAATATTTGTAAAAGTTATAAGTCCCGATATGATTTTTACTCTCGAGGTAGTCAAATTTGTCCCAATGAAGCGGCGATCATGCTGCAGCTACAGACTCCATTTAAAAGTATTCTAAAAGCTTAACCCCTCCTCTAGCGGTGCTTTAAGTATCATTTAAATGGGTTCAGTAGTTTTCAAGTTACGAACTTATTACCATCTTAATGATGGTGGTTATTACAAGCCCAATGTCTTAAGTGGTTAAGGTACACACACCCATTTTGTATAAAAGTTTTGACTTTTGCCTATGTTCCTTTCCTGTCTAAAACTGTTTTAAAACCAATAAGAACATATGGTATCCAATTACGTGGTACAGCCAGTAAAACGATTATCGATATTATACAGAGGGTCCAATCAGGAATTCTTAGAACCAAGACGAGAGCACCGTGGTATATAAGATATGAGAATATCCATTACAGGTTTCATTTACAAGAGGCGAATTTAAAAAACGCAGTGAAAAATACATAGCAAAATTAAAAACTTACCCTAATCCGCTTGCAAGACTTCTTAGTGAAGTTCGATCGGATTAAAGCCGATTTTCCACCTCGTGTTTAGCGAAGACAATTTTTCACTTGAGCATGCTCTTGTTAGAGATAAAGTACACAGAAAAAAGTAAAAATCGACTTCAATTACGATATTTTGTATGGATAGTTTTAGTGTCGATTTAATGGGCATAGTCTGCCCACTTTACAACACACACACTTCACATATAAGGTGAAACGTCAAAAAAATTACAAATAGCTCAAGGACCAATGTAAACTCGAAAACGTTAAATGGCCTGGTACACCCACTTTACCGTACACCTCCCATATAAAAAAATAATAGAATCTCCTAAACAAAAGCACATGCGGTCCATGTAAATTTAGAAACCAAATATGGATTTGGTGCGCCTACTCACAGGGTGTGCGTTGTATCTTTATTTCATAGTTAATTGATGATATTTCTTAAACAAAAACATATACGATAACGAAATTTTGTACGTATAGTTTGCGGGTGTAAAAATCTTGGAAAGCAAAAATGGGCTTGGCTCGCCCACTTTACGGCCTACCTCTCATATTATGTAAAATTTGAAAAACTTGATGGTTGGTATAATAAATTCGGCCGAGACGAATATAACATTGGTACTTGTTATTTTTCTTATTATTATGTTCTTTAGTTCTTCAATTGTAAAGCTGGAATTAACTTAAAATTATTTTAATTATATATCTCCTTAAGTAACGTAAACAAATTAAAAGTATTTACTGACATACGCTATTTATAACAGACTGGTCATTTTAATAAAAAAAAAAAAAAATATTTAAACGCGTTTTTCGTGGATTGAGATTTTGAATATTTTCATCTTCAAAAATGCGAGTTTTTATTTTTCTGATTTTAGGACTAGTTTTTTTATATTACACTAAATTTCAATAAATTATCAATATCTGCTTAAATTTTATTAAAGTTGAAATATTAACTTTATTAACAAAAAAAAAAAAAAAAAAAAAAAGTTGTCTGCAGCAGCATATATTTGACTACATATTCCCTATAAGACTCCTGCCTAAATTTCAATGTACATTAAGCAATGGTGCAGGGTATCATATGTTTGTTCTTATTTGGCATTGTTTTCTGTTTTATTTTTTTATATTGCATTTATCATCATCATTATATCCATTTAATATATAAAAAGTCACTGACACTAATACCCTCATGAATTTATATAATATATATTGTTGTATATTATTGTCCGTCCATATGTCTGCCGCTATGCCTTTGTGTTTTGTTTATTTGCATTTAAATCTGTATAAATAAAAAGTACTTTGACTTTGATGGCACAGACATTTCAGCCATTGTTATTGTTATTATTATTTTTTTTTTCATGGTGCTTGTTATAAATAAGTATATACACATATTAACATACACATACATACATATATGTATAAAAAACGCTTTTATAGGGATTTCGTTTAACAACATTTTGATTAAATACAAATTAGAAATAAAAATACATTAATATGTATAGAATTTATAAACATTTACAAATATTGCAATTCTTATTAGAAAAGAAAATATTTAGATATACAATAAAGATTATGTATATTTTTTTTTTGTATTATATATATATTTTTTTTTATTTTTTATTTCTTTTATTTTTTATTTTTTTTTTTTTTCTTAACATAAAGAGAAAAAAATAAAAGAAAATTTATTTAAAAGGATTTTTTTATGACGGTACTTTATTTAATACCATAATAGGATTTTCTAATCAAAGATTTTGATTTTATATGCAATAACATGGCGTATGATTATTATAGATTTTGTTAGATATAATATTTAATATTACTCATACGTTAAGATTTTAAATAACAAAAGAGAATTTATTTGATTTCTTCGAAAATATAAATATGAAGGAAAAACTTTTGTTTAGTTTCACAAAAACACCAAAGTATTATTTCTTCATATTAATCAAAGAAATTAAATAAATAGAAATACTAATCTATAATCTATAATACTTTGAATTACACAGACGTACAATATAAATAAAAATGTCTATGGCATGGGATTACTCAGTCAATTTGGATATACAATGTTAATAAGAATTAAGCCTCTTTAATCAACTCTTGTTCTCTCGAAAAATTGCGATTTGTAAAATTAAGGTTGCATTATATATTACAGCATATATCGAAAACTACTGGTCTTATTTCATTCAAGATAATATCCAAATATTTTAATTAAAATTATCTTCAAATTATGTCTACATTACTTTTTAATATGAGCAGTACTTAAGGAGATATCAAAAACTTTTGCTGGAAAAAATATATATTTTATAAAAAATTTTGATGATTTTTTTTTTTTATTTGAAAAATACATCAAAATTCAGAAGTGTCAAAAATTAAAATTTTATTTTTTAATCATAAGGACAAATTTGTTGTTAATAAAATAACACATACTTTTTTCAAATCAATGCATAAATATAAATTTTATTTGTAAATTAGTTAAGACACATATTATTTATTAAAAAAAAAAAAAAATTGTATATAATATTTTAGTGAATAT